>PJEX01000271.1:17653-37965 GCA_005350895.1 Colletotrichum tanaceti
GGGGGGGGGGGGGGGGGGGGGGGGGGGGTCTGGACGTGCAACCGTTTGTGTGCGAGCGCGTGTATGTTTCGGGAGAATGCCAAACACAAACAGTCGGGAGCTTCTGCTTTGTCTTCCTGCAGGGCATGCCATCCTGATGCACTTGCAACGCGATGCGGGAGACCAAGGATGTGGGAGGCGATAAGTTGAAAACACTCAGTCCAACGAAACCGATCGCTCACACCCCGGGGGGGCCTTCGCTTTTCTGTTTGATTTGGTGGTGATCGATGACGATGGCGACTGCGTAAATCGTACTCTGTATGATATTCTGTACTCCGTACAGGGGTGGCCAGATTACTCCGCCGTGCCCACGAAACAGTAGAGAAAGCACCCGAGAAGTTGCGCGCGCTGTGGGAAGGGCGCTGTCGTGTCGCTGTCATGTCGCCGTCATGTCGCTGTCATGTCGCTGTCATGTCGCTGTCATGGCCACGATGGCACCCTGCCTGTGCTTCTCGACCATTCGAGGACGACCGGGGGGAAAAGGTCGCCTTGGGGCTGGGTCTCGGGGAGACGGGGACGACACCGTCGTGATCCCTGAGGGCGATGCCATTGATGGCCGTTTCCCAATTTGTTCACATTTCGATACGGGCACGGGGCAACCCGGCGAGGTGCCGGTTCGTCGGAGATGACTTTGCCCATGGTGTTTCTTCTCCGTGCCCAACGAGCTCTTCCCATCAACTGTTTGCCCAGGAAAATTGCTTTTCTCTCTCTTTTTTTTTTCGTGTGACCTTTTTAGCTTCCACCTTGAAGAAGGAACCACCGCGATATTAGATGCCTCGCAATACACTGACTCTGGAGAACCGGGAGATTGGTTGCAGATGGCATGGCAGTCGCCGGGGCGCCCAATCATGTTTCCTTGCACTGATTGATTTGGAAGCACCAGTGCACACACACACACACACACACAGGCCAGGTGTCCAGGTGTCGCCGCCGGCACCCAACGGGTCCCGCGTTTTGACGCTGATAGCGTTCCAGTAGAGACGAACTGAAGGGGTGACAAACATGGTTTTCTGCGACGTGGAGATGACCGGATTCGAGTCGTGACAGAGTCGCAGAAACAGTCATTGTGGTACGCACAGCCGACTCGCGCTCGCCCGTTTTAAGAGCTGCATAACAAGTTGACAACAGAGGTGGTGGACGAGTCAAGTTGAGACGAGTCCGGATCGGGTTGGCCGTAACAACCGTTGGCTCAAAGGGCTGCAGGCGAGAAACTCTCTTGGGGTGCCGGCCGAGTCCACTAACAATTAATTCCTAACGCCGAACTCCTGCGAACCCTCTCGCTGTCTCGCCAGGTTCGAATTTAGAGTTAAGCTCTAACACCACACAAAGAGGGATCCGCCCCCGTCGGCGGTGTGAGTTGCGCGCATGATTGGGCGGCCACGTCAGTCTGAGATAGGTAGTAGTCGGCGACGGTCTGGGAGCTATCCGTCGGACCGTCACGACAAGACTCAATCCAGCACCGCACCGTCCTCTTGCATGAAGAAAGCCTACGGTCGTACGTTCTTTGTAGACGTGGCCACGCCGTCGTCACCTTCAGCTGGAGATTGCTTTTGGCAAGCGGCCAGCCTCATCTCAGAACCCAGAGCCCGTGCCGACACGCAAACAGCGAAATGCCTCGGAAGGGAAGGTATTGCGGACGCCGCAACGCACGACCAGAAGCCCAGTCAGTCAAAGCCGCTCCATGGTCGTGCTGGCTTTGTGTCATCTTTGACCCTTCCTTGCCTTGGTGCCTTGGTGGCCCATACTCCCGGCAACGGCGAGATTTCAGATTCGACGTCGGCGGTAGGGGGGGGGGGAGGTCGTGTCATTGGGACAGAGATGACGCTAAACTGTGGCAGACGGCGTCTAATGCGAGGCCATGCGGTGCTAATGCTGACAAGCAGGTGGCGATGCCTCGACGTTGCCTTCCGGTTTGGGCGATGAGCTGCACGACTTGCGCGCACAGCGTAGCTAGGTACCTAGGTAGGTACCAGGTAGGTAGGCACCAGGTAGGTAGGCACGTAGGCACCCAGGGAAAAGGAAAGAAAGGGTTCTGCATACGGTACCTTGCGCTAGTGCGCTCAGGCGGCTGCAGCTCATACTCCACAGAGGGGACCCTATCGCGATACAGTGCTACGTACAGTAATACCTCGGGCAGCCTGGTGGCACGCCTGTCAAGAACCGGCCGGCAGCGGTGTGCTGGGTGTGCGGGGTGTACCGTGTTGGACTCCAGCCGGCTTGTGTGCGGCGACGGGCCTCCGATGCATCGAGATTGTCGAGAGCTCGTGGTAGCAACGGCCATAAGTGTTTCAGATGTGTACGATGGAGGCAGGTGGCGAGAAACTGTCCGTCGTCCTCCTCTTAGAGAGGCCGGGACTTTTGCAACCCGACGAGGGCGGCATTACTCAGGACAACACAGAGCCAGGATATCGCAATCCCGGTGACACGAGGGGGTCGCCGCTAGCGAGTCGTCGAACAAGCAGTCGAGGCTCGATGACGAACGGCAGGCTACATCATGGCAACGAACAATGCCAAGTATCACCTCACGACTGGGTTCGGGGACAGGCGGCGGGGTACCGTGGAGAGCGAACTTGTCAACCTGGGATGATATCGATTAGTCGAGTCTCGTCGTATATCAGGGTCCAGCTTACCTGAGGCGGCCGAGTCGGGAAGATGGAGAGAGTCGATGTGCCGTCGGGGCCGAAAAGGAGGTGGATGGACGGAATGGTCGCGCCGCAACGTGTCGACCATCGTATTTGTTCATGCTGGAGCGCAGCACAGACGCTGCGAGAGATTTGCGACGGAATGTACGTCACGTCTGTATCCACCGCAAAATGCGTACGGGGGTGGTCGGGTTTGGTAAAGAAGCAACCAGGCAAGGAAGGGCATGGGAAGATGTCGTCCCATCGTCCAAAGCACGTCTGGGGATGGGAAGTAATGGCCCGGAGGCCGGGTATTACCTACAGCAACGGGTTGGGTTGAGTATATAGGTCATTATTGTCAAGCCCAGCGTGCCGCGCATGTTGACGAACATCGTGGGTTTCGTCGCCCACTCCATCGCCCTGCCCTCCTTGTGCATGAATCATAGTATACATGGATAGACAGTGGTGTGATATCCGGGCATGGACGGAGGGCATACTACACTACCTACAGTGAGAGGCCTATTTTACGGTGCCGCGGAGGTGTACCTCTTGGGCCCGACGGAGGACGGGAGCTCGGCGTGGGGCTGCTTGGCCGTGCCGAGTTTGCCGAGTTTGAAAGTGGTTCGGGCTGTCACGGATGACCAGTTGAGCGTTGTCAAGGAAGAGAAGAGAAGAGAAGAGATAAGATCATAAGGGGAGTTGAAACCCATGAGCCATGGTCACCATAACGTCATCGTAGCCGTGCTGCACAGGTGCCTGCTTTCTTTCCCTTGTCCATCGGCGATGGGTCTCGGGGAGCTCCTTTCAAGGACCCCCCCCCCAAGAAACGCGTCCCATGTCTTATGTAATGCCTTCTACCTACTTCGTACAGAGGACGCTTGTGACCCGATGGTCTGGATGCAGGCAAGGGAATGATGAGGCGCACGCGACGTCCTTCGCTCTGACGGACTCGGCGTCGACGCAGGCGATGGGGCTTTGCGGCGACGCTGCCACGAAAGTACATGTATACCTACCTACCTGGGTAAGGTACCTGAAGGTGCAGAACAGTCACCTGCCCGTCAGAACCGCTTCTTCTTCCTCCGGACGCCCCATCTCATCTCCCCTCCTCCTCCAATCTGCCTGTCCTGTTCTGTCCTGTCTTGAGCGCAAGCGGACCATCAGTTCAACCGACGATGACCAACCGCTAGCGCTGCCCTTCTGTAATTCTGAGACAACATACCAACGCCAGCGTCCTGTACCAAGCCCCCCCCCTGGCCACTTCGATTCCTTCACAGGCTCACAGCCAATGCCTACCCCAAGGTGCCTTGCAATTGCAGTCCGTAATTACAGAAATCCCGCCGCCCAATACCTGTAGATCCTCCCGCACGGCAGCACCCCCCTGTTCCTACACCCGGCACTCAACCTCGAACAGGGACAGCCCACATGGCCTGTCGAGTGTTTCGCCAGCCCTGGCCATAGTAGCGAGTTGCACGAGCCGGCCTGTTTCCCTCCCCCAAAGTAAGGTAGCACGGTAGGTAGGTATTCGTACCTCTAATTAGTCACTGTGTGAGAGAGAGAGACAAGTCGCTGCTGCCAAAAGGCCGAGGTCTCTCTAGTGTAATTCGGGCGGCGAGTCCGCCGGCCTTTGTGCCAGTTCAACGCCACGATCCGCCTAGCCAGAGCCCGGTTACGCTCACCGTCGACGCCTCCGAGATTGGAGCTGCGCGCGGGTCTGGCGGAATTGCCAGAGGGAGGGGGGGCTTTTTGTCCGCCAGATCGAGAACAGGACCAGCCGCGGGAGTCCACCGAGAACCCACCAAAGTTCTTGTTCTGGCATACTCTGTGCTCTGTACGGAGTACCTTTTGAGGTCATTCAAATAGCCCGGGAGCATCCTGGTTTCAACTGGGCAGACCGCGCGACACCAGGGGACCTTCTGCCATGACGGTCTATCCGTAATTATTTTCTCACCCGCGCTACTGCTTCAGTTTAGAGATTCCTGCAGCCGACCTCCGTTCAGGACCGCCGCCTCGAGACGTCCCCCAGTTTCCGTCCGAGGTTCATATTTAGGAGTAGAGGGCGACCTGGAAGAAACTTCAACCTTCCCCCCTCCAGCGCGCCCGGTTCTGGACCCCGAATGCCTGAAGACCATCTCAACCTCTAACACGCATCTGGTCACTCCCAATTCCTCCGTTACCTCGCCTGTTTCCAACCCTGGAACCGTACGGTCCGTACCTGCGTTACCGTCTTGGGGTGCTGCGTGCCCGCTTGTTTCTCTAAGCGCCCGCCAGTCAACGAACGACCTCGCCCTTCCTGGCGGCCATCACGGCGCTTCCACGCGCATCTCGCCCTCCCCATTGGTCGACTGCCCCCGTCGCCCCCAATCTCCAATCCGCCTCGCCTCTACTCACTCGGGGGCTGCTCTGCGTCTATCCAGACAGGATGGGACTGCTCCTGGCGTTTCACTGATATCATTTCTCGACTGCGCTGTCCCAACCATCGTCGGCCAAGTCGACTTACACGGCGGCGGCCGGGCCAACGTGCAGCACCAAGCCGACCCCAATTGCTCCCAAGGACCAACGGGGCATACCACGTACGACAAGGCATTCCATTAGTTGAGACATTCTTCCCCAGACTCTAGGTATTTCAGTCGGGCTTCTGCCCTTCCGTTCTCTTCCAGCCATGGACCCTACTACGACGCTCTTTACCTTTATGCTGTGAGTATTTTAAAAACTTTTGCCGACCTTTGGGTTGTTTACTCGGTTCGCTTTCGTTATACATACGCTTTCTCTTTCTCTTTCTCTTTCTCCCCTCCCCCCTCCTCTCTCTCTCTCCCTCGCCGTGTGTGTCACGTTCGCTGGTCGACACCGAAAACTTCCTCGTCGTTTTCGCTCCCGCCTAGCGAGATCGATCATCTCCGTTCGAACACGCATGATTGTACGTTGAGCCAGTAACCACCACCCTTCGTCTCATCATCCATATACCACCAGCCAGCCCTCTTGCTCCATCTTACATCGTACAACGTCGGAACGTACCAGGCGCACGAAAGTTCGTCGCCTCTCGTTTCCCCAAAAGGGTCGGGGAGGGCACATCGGGGACCGGCGCCGAAGGTTGTTTATTGGCTTTGCCTAACCGTCTGCTTGGGCTCATGTTTCGCATTGTCGGATGAAAAGTTTATATCTGGCTATGCTATGCCCTGCGTCCCCGACCCTTGCCTGCGCCCGTTCCTCCCCCTCACCAAAGCTCAACGGCAACCTTCCGAAAACGCCGTCAAACACCTGGCAAAGCCAAAATGGCCGCCGCCGACGTCGATCGGCACCTCGTCCACTCATGGGCAAGGACAGGGTGCCGGATTTGAGCTTTGGCGTAAGCTTAGTGACTCGTGGGCTTGGCCTCGCATCACGGCTTACACCTCTCGATTTATATAACCCCCCGCCCCCCGGGGGGGCCTCGTCCACTCTTGCTAACCGACATGGGCCTTTTAGTCAGACGCATCCGACTGTAAGATCCGTACATTTGGTTGGTTCCTGGGACAACTTCTCCAAGCCTTACACAATGGAACGAGACATTCGAAGAGATCACGGCCAGTGGCGCGGGTGCCACACCTTCAAGGACATTGTTCTGGATGACGAGCTCGGTGCCAAGGACTCGAAGCGTGACGGCGGGCTGAAGATGGGGCAGACCTACTACTACTACGTAAGTGGCCGGCCGGGCGGACCTCTCTTTGTTCTCGTGGAAGCCACAGTTCAGTTCTAACAGCAGCGCAGTACGAGCTTGACGGCACTCACGAGAGCTACAACCCGGCGCAGCCAAGCACCACCCAGTGCCCTTACCTCCCCGGCCAGACTGTCAACACGTTGGACATGCCGAGCGAGATGGCCGAACGCAAGCGAAGCGCGTCCCTGGGCTCGCTGCGCATCAACGAGTACAGGACCATGAACCCCAACGACAAGTTTGTCACCCCTCGACCCCCGCCACCAGTTCCGGGCGGTCAGATCCGCCGACTTGGATCCGCGCCCGCCGCGCAGCCCCAGAGGGCGTTTTCGCGATCCGAGTCCACGTCCCCTCCCCCGTCGTGGCGCCGCATGTTCAACAGGAAGCAGTCGACAAACCGCTCCACCGAGCGCGGCCGACAGTACGAGGACGAGGAGCGGCCCGTCTCTCCCTACTCCCACTCGGACGACAGCAGGAGCATGGCATCGTCCGACGGAAGCCGGACTCGCGACCTCTCCCCGGAGTCCCTGAGACGGTTCCTCTCCGACGACAACCCGTTTGCCGGCGCTTCCCCCAGCCCCTATGGACGGCCCACCGTCGCCATCCCTGACGACATTGCCGAGGAGAACGACGATGACGAGAACTTTGCCAACTCGGCGCTCTCCGAGGTCGACCCGTACACAACCAGCCTATCGCCACCGCCCTTCAAGCGCTGCCATTCCGACAGCACTCTTCCCAGCGTCAACCATGCCAGGGTCCTCACGCGCGAGAAGAAGTACTCGCCGCTTCCCCCGCTCCCGGTAACGGAGTTGCGGGAGCTGGAGAGTGCGCCGCCTGCTTCCCGCTTTTCCTTCTCGTCCGACTCGAGCGTCGCCTCCTCGGTCGGGCCCGTCTCTCCCGAGGACGACGTCCCTTCGTTCTACGACTCGGCCGAGGAGGATCGCTACTCCAACGGCAGCGATGCCAACTACGTCCAGCCACTGTCGCTGCCCAGCACGAGAAAGCCGTCTCTGGAGCAGAACTACAGCTTGCCCCGCGCGCCCGGCATCAAGCGGCATCCCGGCGTTCAGCCTGTCGTGGCTACTCCTCCCGACCACGGTCTCAATGACCTGGTCAACGAGATGGGCTGGATGGTCGACATCATCCGCGGCAAGGGCATCTAGGCAGGGATTCACTGGTCACGTACACGAAACGACCTACATCTTCCGCCGTACATATTGGAGTCTTAGCACACAAGCAAAGGTCACTTAGACACGGCATTCAGCAGGTTATACAAAAAGCAGCATTGCATCCAACCCCTCCCCCCCTCCTTCACCCTTGGGGTTCGAGGGCAGGGCAATATTTGGTGGCCATGGGCCACCACAAGCAGTTCAACAAATGGATTTTCGACGGAGTATTGGAAGAGAGATATACCCATTTTATTCCCCTTCTTCTTTTTCTTTTTCTTTTTCTACTACTACTACTACCACTACTTATTCACCACTCATGGCTTTTATGCCAATGGCGCTTCCTGGGAGTGGGACATATTTCGAGCGATCCGGGGACAGTGGAATGTTGATTGCAATGCAAGGCAGCACTGCATGATTCTGGCGGCAACTCGGTATTGCTTTGGGGAGTTTGGGATTTTCCAGCTAGGCACATCTGGCGTAGCAATCGACTGGCAACGCTCAATTTGGAACATGGGTATCTACGCGGCGGGGCAAGAGATACGATCTTGGTAGATGACTGAATGAAACATCTACATGGAAAAAAATAAAATAAAGAAAAAATGACTCAATACGCTCAGTTCCCTCCGGCTTGACTTTTTGTGTGTGACTGGCGACTATTTCCCGTTTGGTGTGTCCCAAGCGGCCGGATCGTCGATCTCTCTTTGTTTAACTTGACCCCTCCCGGACCGAACAGTCTTCTTGGGGCTTTTCCCTCCGAAGCTCGCAGCCCGCATCTGCTGACTCTCACAACTTGCGGCCGTCCGTCCGTCCGTCCATCCCCGGCGGGGGTGGGGAAGTGGGGAGTGGGCATGGTACATAAGGTAGACAGAGGGTCAAATGAAGCCTCGTTTTCCCAAGGACAGCCCAGAACGTCTGTGCACACCGTGTTTCAGACAGAGGACGGATAGCTTGCTGATGGTGTTGGCGAACCGGCACCTGGGCAGACTCTGTAAGTGCGAGGAACAGAACAGCAAGAATGCCACGGACCAGCCAGCACCCCTGATAGAGAGAGAGAGAGAGAGAGAAAGAGAGAAGGGAACCGCGTGCGCGACATCGAGTTGTTAGGTCTTTTTATTTCTTCCTTCTCGCCTTCTTTTCTGGGGGCGTTGAAGGCAGGTGGATTGCTTGCGCCATCAAGAATCACTCGAGGCCACATCTAACCCGCAGTCAAGCAGCCTGGCCCATATGCATGTCATTCGTTCGAGTACGGGGAAACCGGGACCCTTCTCGCCCTCCTCTCCTCCCCTGTCTAGGAGCCCTGGTTATTTTTGAGTTTGAGTTTGGTGTTCCTGACTTACTGGTCAGTTGGCCAGTCGGCCAGTCAGTCATTCAGCCAGTTAGTCAGTCAGTCAGTCAGTCAGTCAGTCAGTCAGCCAGCCAGTCAGTCAGTGGATGCATGGATGGATGTTGGGAGTCGGCGGGAAACACAATGTGAGTTCGTTCCTGGCGGTGACGTACTATGTACCCAGGAACCACCCTCCCATTCACTCCCCCCTGCCATCCCCCGACGACTCGTGTCTTGCTTTCCCGGAAGCGGATGAGAGGAAAGAGAGAGAGAGAGAGAGGGTGATTTGCAGCTTTGCCGCATCAAGCCTTCGCGATGGATGGTTGGGCTCGTTTTCGCCTGTTGACTTTTATGGCCGTGAACACAGGAAAGGGCGAAAGAAGGGGTAAAGGGGGGAGGGGGGGAGGGGGGGGGGGGATAATCCTCTTCAAGGTTTTGTTGTAAGTAGGTAAAAAGCAAGGTGTTTTGCAGCATTCGAGAAAAAATACCCTATTGATGTTTAACCATCCTATATTTCATCCTACAGTTCATGGCAAACTTCGTTTCCCCTCTTCGGCTCCCCGAGTTTGTAGCTTAGCTTTCGATGATTGCATGATCGGTGATCAACCCTTGTAGTTTTCTGCTCATGAAAAATGCTCTAGACTTGCGACTGGGTGAATGGACGGGGAAGGATGGTCGACGAGGGGAGGAGCCAAAGAATTATACCGTCGTAGGTTTCTCCCCAACCCCGTCTTGGCCAAGTAATGTCAAGCGATACAGCACGATGCTTGAGACGGGAGAGAGGGACGAAGGACCCAAGAGTACAGAGGACGCCCGTTTTCCCGCGCGGGGCCATGATGTGCGTGCCTGATGCTGCGACCGGCTCATCTGGTCTGGAGTCCATCCCTGGGGGAGGGTGATTCGAAAGAGCCCAAAGACAATTAGCTCACCACATTGCTTGGGAGGGCGAGTAAGGTGGACCGGGCATTTCCAAATCCACAATGTCAACAACCCCCGAGGACTAGAAAAGCTTAGGATGGCACGAGATGGATCCCTAGATCTGCTGATGTGTGGGAGGAGGGAGACTAGTGGGTGTCTGTCTGTCTGACTTCAGACGAGCAAGGCGATGCATGCCTGCCAGCTTGCGCGGACGGATGTAAATGCTTCGAGGCGACGCCGTGTCCGCGTCAGCTAGCCCAACATCTCTCTCTCTCTCTCTCTCTCGTGTCAAGTGGGAGTGTGAGTGAGTGTAAGTGTACGTCGTCCTCGAGACGTAGACGTGGTGTTGTACGCTGCCCAGCTCGGTATCTAGATGAACCGCCGCCGCCCTCCCCCCCCCCTCTCGAGCAGCGTTGCATGCCCATTCCGGAAACCAACACCACGACTCGTGTCGAGGCCGGTCGAAGGCCCGTTTAGACTTTGACGGTCCGTGTGTGCCTGGTCCGAAGAAAAGAAGGGAGGAGAGGGTAAAAGAAGAAGAAAAACGTCCCAACTTGCACGGTACAACTTACAAGAGATAGATCTGGTGAAGGGAAAGTCAACCATGGTCCATCACACAAGGCTCAAACAGATGTCTAAAATAACCTTTATCATGCCCGCCCCTTCCCATATAGTATATACACCTGATATGTCACTCTGTCCCCCCCTCCCCCCCTTTACTGTAGTTGTGTGTGTGTGTGTGTGTCCCCCGGCCTGTACACTAGCTGTCGCCTCACGGAGTACCGAGAACCTAGCTCGTTTGCAGACCCAGCCAATCGGTGAGCGCACTCTCCTGGGCCCTGGAGGGGGAAAAGGGGCTTACGAGTGTGCGTCCCGTTTGGTACGTCCATCAGGAATCGCTGGTATGCCCCTATCCAGGCCACGTTTAAAGAGGGCCCGGCTACATGATGTATGTAATGGACAACATGGACGAGGCGGCATCGAACCAAGCAGCGGGTGTTGCAAGAGCAGTCTAGGTAGTTGTTGATGTCAGAGGCAACGCCCCCGTCTCTCGCAAAAGAACCGCTCCCAGCGGGTATTGTCACAATAGCTAAGATACATAATAGCCCCAATCCAGATCAGAGGTTCGTTACATCGTTGGTTGGGCTGACAACGAAAACCAACAACAAGCAGCTTGCTCCGCCGCTGAGTTTCTCTTCTCCTTAACTTTCCGTTTTATCAGCCCCTTCCCGGCCTGCCTCTGTTTCGGCATCTCCCCTCTGATCTTGTCGGTCGGAGCTTATGGGCTGTTCAGGGCGCAACTGCCAACAGAGAAAGGGAGCCCCGTCCGATATTCTCAAACACCTAAGCTCGCTCTAAAAAGCCAAAATACAAAAACAGAAAAAAAAACCCCAGGGTTGATGATTTACTCAGGCGAACCTCCCGTGGAGCCTGCCCTTACTCAGACGACGGTGGGGACCGGGGCCACCCCGGGCTGCTCCGCAGGCTCGGCTGCATCCGGTTTCGCACCCTGGTCTTGCTTCTGAGCTTCAACCGGCGGCTGCGGCTGTTGTTGCGTCTGCGTTTGTTGTACCATTGTCTGCGGCGCCGACGGTGACGGTGACGGCGAGGGCACCGTCGCGCCCTCCGACCCCGTCGGCGGCTGTTCCACCGCACCCTCCTGGGCGGGTGTTGTGGCCTTGTCCATGCTCGGGGCTTCCTGGCTCTCGGTGGCCTCCGCGACGGTGTTGGCGTCAGCCTCCTTCGGCTCCACGCCCACCTCCACTCCCTTCGACTTACTAGGCTCCTTGGATTTGCCCCCCCCCTTCAGGAACCTCTCCGGCACACCGCGGGCAGCGTAGGTGCAGGTGCCGACCCATGCGCCGAGGAGGCTGCTCCATTTGTACTCGCCGCGTCGGAGACGTTGGATCTCCCGGTACGCGTGGGCGCTGGAGTAAGGCAGGCCCGTCTCGGGGTCGCGGTAGCGGGCCGGGTGAGCGGTGATGACACACACGGGGCGGGGTGTCGGCTTCCCAAGACGGTCCATCCGCCGCCCGAACAGGATCTGGGTTTGAACCGTCTTGTCGCGAACGAGCTCTTCGTCAAAGTTGCGGAGGATGAAGGCGTTACGCGCGACTTCGCTCGGAGGTGGCTCTTCCGGCGCCGGCGGGGCTGCAGGCGCAGGTGGCGGAGAGGGGGCGGCCATCGGCGGCGGAGCGGATTTCGGCGGAGCGGGAGGCTGGGTTGGTTGTGTTGTCGGTTGTAGCGGTGCCGATGGCGGAGGTGGTGGTCTCGCGGATGGCGGAGGGGGAGGAGCAGGCATCGAGAGAGGAGATTTGTGCTGCGTTGTGTTGGGCGGCGCGAGCACGTTGGACTTTGGCTGCGTTGTGTGCTGAACGAGGTGTATGCCTCCCAAAGGCGGAGCCAGAACCGGAAGCGCGAGCACCGGAGCTGCCAGGACAGGCGGCGAGGTTTTGGGCAGAGGAGGAGGTATGGGCGGAGGGGCCATGGGTGACGACGAGCCTAGTGCCGGAGGTGGAGGGATCGACGGCGGTGCCATCATCAGCCTGGGTTGGCCATCGGGCCGTGACGGTGCTGGCGAGACCGTCGGCGGTGGCGGGATGGGGGGAGGTGCCATCACACGAGGGCGGTCTTCCTCCTTCACGATCGGCGTGGCTTCCGACGGTGCCGTGGCTGTTGGCGAGGGAGGGTTGGGGACACCGTTTTGTTGTGGATTTTCAGTATCTGCAGGCGCCGGAGAAGCCAACGGCGCGCCGGGCTTGGCCTCGGCCTGCCCGTCCGGGCTTGTCGATGGAGGAGGTACCGACGTCGAGGCCGTGCCGGCCGTCGAGCCCCCCTCCTTCTTGGGCTCTTTCTCGTCCTTCTCCTTGCCCTTCGTCTTGTCGCCTTTGTCCTTCTTCTCCCGCTTCTTCCGGGGCGCCTTCTCCTCCTCGGCCACCCTGCCGACGTGCTTCAGGTGGTTTTCCCACTTGCCTATGCCGCTCCAGTAGGTGACCACGGGTCCCTTGAGCGTCCGGTTGTTCAGGGCCGCCAGTTTGGCGAGGCGCTCCTCTTCGCGCGCCTTCTCCGCCTCTTCCCATCTGTTGAGCGACTTCGCGTTCCGCTTCTCCACCGAAGCAGCTTCCGCCAGTCGTTCGGCTTGCGTCATGGGAGGCTTCTTGGACGCCGCGAGCTTCTTGGCCTTCTTCTCCATCACGGCCAACTGCCTCAATCGCTTCGTCTCGCGCTCCTTCATCTGCTGGTGCAGCTGCTCCTTGCTGAGCATCGTGGTCTGACGTAGCGAGGCGCGGATGGGCATGTCGGCCGGAGAGGGCAGCCAGCTCGTCCGCTCCGACTTCTTTTTGGGCCGTGGCGCCGAGGCGGCAGCGGCGGCGGCGGCGGCGGCGGTGACGGTGACAGCGGCGGCCTGGTCGATGCGGACCTTCTTCCTGAACTTGGCGGGGATGGCCTCTTCGGCCTTGCGTTTCCGCGAAGCCAGCTTCCTTTCCCTGGCTTGCTTCTCAAGCTCTTTCTCTCCCTCGAAATCATCCCCGCGGTTCTGTTCGTCCTCGTCGTCGGATGACGAGTCCATCTGTACGTCGGAGCCCGCATCGCCGACATCGGTGAAGCCTTCGTCGTTGTCGTCTTCGGCAAATAGCAGTTCGAGGTCTGAGTCGGGTTCTTCGTTGGCCAGCATCGACTTCATGCGATTGCCGGCCGTGGACCGTCTTGATCGGCCGGTCGCTAGCCATTCGACCGTTGTCGGCGTCGTCGTCGTCGTCGTCGTTGTCGTCGTAGGGGTATCATTTTCGCTGTCGCTTCCGCTTCCAGAGTCCGAAGACTCGTCGCGCAACAAAGGTTTGGCTTCGACCGGATTCGCAGCCATCACGTCGGCCGGTTAGGGGGGTCGAGGGATGGATGGGATGGTTGAATGGGGGGTCCCCTAACCCATTTCTGCCGCGCAGGGGAAGGGTGCAACGTGGTAGGCCGGTCGACCGATGGAAAATACGGTGCGTTGTTGCCGGGGGGAGGGATGATGTTGTTTCTCGACGACCTTCTTTTCCCTTCCTTTTCTCTCTTCGTATTGGGAAAATGCAGAGCGTGAGACGCGTCGCAGCTCCGAGGGGAGGGAAAAAATTATTCTGGAAAGGTGGCGGCTGTCACAGCACTGGTGACGTCTAACTGTTCGTGCTTCCCAGGGAGTCCCCGACAGGTACACGCACCAGGTGAGTCGGGAGTTAGCGGGCGGCGGTCAGCGGCGCCGTTTTCTTAGTGGGGCTTGGCTTAGGGGCTTGGGGGCTGCAAGTCCGCGTGCGCCGTTACACCTCAAACCTCAAACAGCCAGTGACAGGTGATGTGGTTCATTCCGTTAACCTTGATTACCTCCGGGCCGCCTAGTCCTGCTATTTCTCTTACCCTGATGAGTCCAGTTTGATTAAACCCAGTGAATTGGTGTTGTGAATTTGGAGGCCGGCTTTACTTGAAAGCCGGCTGCTATGTGTGTATCCTGTGGCCAGACGCCGTTTGCTAATTGACTCATGCAATGCTCCCATATCCGTCCAGTCCCAAAACAAAAAAGAAGAGGTAAACCCAGTAACAGTAAACATGCGTGCCCGTCCAGCCTCACAGCTCCTCACAGCTCCTCGCTGCTGCTCTCGCTGCCCTGGCTCCATTTCTTGCACCATCCAAACCAGTACCTCCTACGGCAATGGGGGTCCGACGGAGGCGCCTTCGTAGGCGCTGATGTAGGGGTTGCCGTGGGAGCGGCAGTGATGCCGTGAGACGGAGTCGAACCAGGCAGTAAAGACGTGCTGCTGGTCGAGGTGGTCTTGTCCTTGCATCCAAACCATCCAGGGGTCAGACAGGTGGTGGTGGTGGTTGCGCTGGTGGTCGTCGAAGATGTGGTCGTGGTCGTGGTCGTCGCTGTAGTCTTGTCCTTGCAACCGAACCATCCGGGTGTCTTGCAGGTCGACGTGGTCGAGGTCGTGGTCGTGGTCGTGGTCGTGACTGGAACAGTCGTCTCATCCAAGCAACCCCACCAGCCTGGTGTCTGGCAGGTTGCTGTCCGCGTACGCGTCTTGGATGTTGTTGAAGACCGAGACGTTGTGGTCGTGTCGGTGCCGTTGCTCTCATACATCTTCCAGTTCGCACAATCGCGGCATTCGGGAGAGCCCTTGCACTCGGGCACGTTATCGTACTTCATGATGACGTCGTGGATCACGGACCGAATCTTGTGAGTTCCGATGCCGACTCGCCAGCCCTTATCGGCCACGACGTCGTAGACACACCTCAGACCAGTGTGGCAGGCCGACTCCATGGCGTAGCCGGCGAAAGAGCACGTCGCAGTGGCCCCGTTGCAGGTGCCGATGTAGATGGGGTCCGCCGTGTGGCCAAAGTGGTACGCACCCGTGTTCTGGCGGGCCTGATGAACCACCTGATCCGCGCCGGGGGGCACGGGAAGACCGAGTCGGCCGGCGGCGAGCGCCTCCGGGACGGCCTCGAAGGTGACGGTGGGGAGGCCATAGGTCAGGCCCAGGAGGGAGCTGACAGCGCCGCCGAGCGAGTGGCCCGACAGCCAGATGTTGGCGTCGGGGAACAGCTCCGTGACGTTGGAGTACAGCTCCTTCGCCGCCGTGTAGTATCGGTGCTCATCCTGGAGTGCTTGCACGACACACGTGTTGTTGCACGAGTACGTGGACGTGGCGCAGTCGCACACTTGATGCCAGCTCCACTGTCCCTGCTGCGCACAGCAACAGCTGAAGAACAGATTGTCGTTGACCTTGTCGTTCGTGGTGGTCCCTTCCCCGTCAAAGATGGCGGTGGAGGTGCCCTTCAGCCCGATCACGACCGTCGAGTTTGTCGAGTCTGCCCAGATGTGGCCGCGCAGCCCGTCGGTTTCCCATCCAAAGTCGGCGCTTCTGTTGTACGGGCCGCCGACCTCTTCCCAGTCAGCCTGGCCCTCCTCTTCAATGTACGCGTTCGCAGCCATGATCGCGAGGCTGATGACGGTGGCTCTATCGGTGATGTTGGGTCCGGGAACCTCGTCGAGGGTCCAGTCGGACGGCGACATGATGTTGACGTAGCCGCGCTGTCGAGCCTCGGTGACTATCGGATCGACGACGGACGGACGACGGTCGACCATGCGCTCGATCTTCAGCGGCGCGCTCTGGACGGCGAGGGGCAGCACCTTCTCTCTGTTGAAGCCGTCCTCCTCGGCCAGCCAGACCTGGTTGTCGACGCCGTCCGAGTGGCGAACATCCTTCCTCCTGTGCAGCTGGGGATGCCGATACGTGCCGTGGTGGAAAACGTGTCGCAGTGTAAAGAGGTGTTCGGCCGAGGCGGGTTGATGGGCGATGGGCGGTAAGAGTGGTCCGGGGCGGAGGGCCGCCTCTTCGTTGTTTGCTGTCTCCCCAACGGAAGCTAGTGTCGGCGATATTGCGAGGAACGATAAGAGGAGATGTGCCGTGACTCTGCCCGCAGAGGTGCAGTCTCCTCGTCTCCCTAGTCTCAGCTTCATGGCGGTGAAGATATCCCACTGCTCAACGGCGGAAGTTTCCAATCGAGAGGAGAGGCTCGTCGGTAAGGCGATGCAATGTTGGTATTGTCGCAGAGTTTGTGTGAAGGAGGTGGACAATGATGCCGACATTAAGATGCGCGCCGTGGCCCGTCCCAAGTTATGACAGCATCAATCAGGCGGACGGTGGGTGGGTGGGCGGTGCTTGCGTTGCCTCCGAGTCGCGGAGGGGGGTGCACAGACGTGACCCGTAACCCCCTCCTACTTCCGATAGGTCTCCGCCTCCGGATATTTGATAAGATGCTGGGCGCAAAGACAGCGATCGGCGTAACAGATATCCCTGGCGAGTACCCATATTCTCTTATCCGTCGATACTTACGGGCCAGCGTGCCTAGGTAGGACGCCACCAGGGGTACAGCGTACCGGTCCCCCCGGCATGTGACCAGCACCCGACACACTGCATGTCTTCTGTATCCGGGGGGAGGGGGGCTGCCTGGTGCGGCGTGCCTGGCATCCGCTGTTCCGCGCCCAACCCAAGGACGCTTCGACGGGGCAACTCTACGATGTACAACTCTAACGGACCTTCGGTTGCTCAGCGCATTCCGTCGCATTCCGCAGATGTCATGGATAAGACGGCCACGACGCGAGGCAGCCTCAATGCCCCTCCACCAACCAACAAGGTGTTGTGTGCTGTCCGCGGAAGTCAAGGACAAGGTACCCCGATTGACGGTGCGACGCGGCCTCGTCACTCCTCTCACAGTACGCCTTGCGGAAGGGCGGAAGAGGGGAGGACTCATCCGAGAGTCGTCACAGATGCAGCTGTTGACGGTTGACGCCACGGTCGGGAGGCTTAGGACCGAGGATCGTCCCCTGTCATCTTTGTGCCCCCAGCACACATGCATACACTGAAGGTCGGATCCGTCTGCAGATGACACCTTCCAATAGGACACATGAGCGGGGGGCTTGGTGCTTGCTGGTGGAAGCTAGTAGCTACCTACGGATACCTACCCAATGCCAGCTAGCAGCTACCTTACCTTTTCCACCTGGAATGCTGCGTACCTAGGGTGGGTGTACCGCCTATAGTAGGTATCACAGTATGCCACCTCGTCGGAACTCTCAAGCTCCTCGAAAGGCCATCAACCTTCAACTCCTTTGCGCCGGGCCAAAGACAGAGGTCGTGCACCCTTCAACACCCCCCCTGACATCATTTTGCTAGAGATGCGAATAGAAACATAACTGCCATATTATTTGGCCATCTGACAAGCCATCATCCCTGCTCTGCTGCTCCATATATGGCATAAACCCGCCCGCACGCGACTCGACTGTCCCGCGTAGCACTGCCCAGCGATCTCTTTCCTCTGGTATCGGGTTTCAAGACCGCTTCCCATCCTTCATGCCGTCTTGAATTGACTGCAACCCACCAGGTACGTGTGATTTCTTTCCTGGTTCCATGATAATCAGCTTGTCCCCCTTTGTTTCTCTTCTTCTTCTCTCCCCCATTCCCTCCCTCTTACCCCTCCGGATCGTTCGACTGACAGGTACGGTGGCATCCAGCATCGTCGAAACTATGTCGTCCACCGGCCCCTCCAGATCCCTAGCTGCTCGCCCAGGCACAATACGAGCGCCGTCGTTTACTCGGCAGAGCGAAGACAGCGATCCTCTCCGTGTACCGAAGCGAGCTCAAACATTCCACAACGGGGCGACAACCGATCCTTTGGCCGTGCCGGCCACCGCCGGGAAGCCGACTCTAGCAAATGAGCCCGAGGCTCCAGACGCGTTCGAGACCGCCGGCAGGCCCTCGACAGAAAACGATGATGGGTTCGATGGCAGAGGCTCCGTGGACCTCGGCGAGCTCCCGATCGAGCTGGTGAGCCTGACGGATAGGTACGATGCCGCGCCGTCTTCCGACCTCCCGGCCAGCCACTGACAGCGCGCAGCTTTGTCGAGTCTTTGACCACCAAAACCTACCCGACGCCGTTGACCCTGGACAAGGTTTCCGAGCTTTTCCAAGACTTTTACCAGGTCGCATCCACCCACGTCAACACGCACGTCTCGAGCCTGATCTCCCGGCACAATCGGGATGCGTCCCCTGCGCCGTCCGCGTCATCAAAGGTCTCCGCAGCCAGCAGGCTCCGGGCCAAGGCGGCTTCTCTCGGGAACAAGGATAAACCCAAAGGCCTCCCCAAGTCCGAGCCGGAGCAGCAGATGATCACCGCGGATGAGCTGGCCAACAAGAAGAAGGCGCGCAAGGCCATTGAAGCGAAGCGGGGTATCATCGAGGAGGCCGTCGAGAGACGGCTATGCGAGGGCATCTACCACAAGATCTACCGCCACAAGAGCACCCAAGATGAAGCGCAGGACTCCAAGCTACGGTCCAAGACTGCGGCCCTCGCATTGGTCGGGATCGGCCCGGCCGACCTTGGTATCGACCTCGGCGAGGATGCATCGCAGACCCCGGAAGCGGCTGCCGAAAAGGCGGAGGAGATCAGGAAGTCGCTCGAGCAAGCAAGGAAAGACCTGATCCTCATGAACGAGAAGCGCTATCCGCTCGGCAAGGTGCACCACCTGAAGGCGGCCCACAAGAGCATCGTCGAGACTCTGGCGCAGTTTCACCCCTCGGCATCTGCGGATGAGATCATGCCCATGCTCATCTTCACCCTCATCACGCTGCCGCCCGAGCATCTCAACGTCATCAGCGACCTGCACTTCATTCAGCACTTTAGATGGGAGCCGAAACTGACGGGCGAGGCTGCGTACTGCCTAACAAACCTCGAGGCGGCCATTAGCTTCTTGGAGACGGTGGATCTTTCTACGCTGCGAGCCGACGAGCTGCCCCAGGGCCCCGCCAGAGACCCAAGCCAACCGAGCACGCCTCGGGCTGACACCTTTCCTCCGGCCTTCCCGCCTGGGTTGACGGTGACAGTGGATTCCGCGGCGGAGACCGACTCGGACAATGCCCACCCCACGAGGCCACTTCCGTCGTCCTCGGCATCGTCTGGGCTCCGTGCTGCGGTTCAGGCTCGGAATAGAAGACTGAGCGAGCTGGTCAACACGCCTGCCCAGGCCATTGGCGCCGCCAGCGACGCCGTGCTCAACACGGCCGATCAGCATCTGAAGACCATCTCGACGAGCTTGGGCGACAGTTACAAGTTTTTGGTCGGCAAGTTGCGCGAGACCCAGGGCACGCCGACCGAATCGGGCCAGGGCCTTGTCGTACCCAAGACGCTCGACGACGCCAGGAAGCTGATGAGCACGCCGCCGCCGCCCGACGAAGAGGGATCGGTTAGCGGAGCCAGTCCTGTCCACGGCACGGAGGAGGCCGAGTCTACCCGCCGCCCACCCGTCCGTGAAGACAAGGTCCTGAACCTCATCGGCGGACGAAAGCCGAGCAGGGACCGCAGCGCAGACAGCTCCCGGAGCGTGAACAGCTCGAAGAAGGTGCTCTTTGCGAAGGAAGGGGAGAAGGACTTGGCGACGCCGTCTGTTGCGCCCATCACTAATCCTCTCGACTCTGTGCGGAACTTTGGGAACTCGTTCTCTAGGTTCTCCGGAATGAACATGATTCGCGGTCTGAGCCGGACCGCATCCACGCCGATTCCCACCAAGGAGGTGCCGAAGGATGTTCCGCGGGAGGGAGCATCGAAGGATGTCGCAGCCAAGGTGGCCGAAGGCGGTGATCTGGCAAGTGTACGTTTCCTTGGGGAACGACCAGAGAGGCCTGTAACTAATGCGGCTCGACAGGCTTTCCCCGACATTGCGGCTGCTCTGCCACCCAAGCAGACACCCAAGATCAACCCGCCAAACAAGCGGTTCATGGAGTTGCAGAACCCCGGCGACCTTAAGCTGGGCGAGGTTCTGGACCTCTTGCGTGACTACAGGCGGCTGGCTAACGCACTCAAGGACATGGGGGCGTTTGATGGGCCCAAGTGAAGTTGGGTGGGGGGTTAGACAAGTTGGGATTGGGGAGGTTAGAGATACGGCCTAGGCAAGCTTGATGCACTCATTTATTGGACTCCTGGCGGACATGGATAGGCATACCGGATGGACACTGGCGTTT
>PJEX01000271.1:46359-67037 GCA_005350895.1 Colletotrichum tanaceti
CACTCTCACTCTCACTCTCACTCTCACTCTCACTCTCACTCTCACTCTCACTCTCACTCTCACTCTCACTCTCACTCTCACTCTCACTCTCACTCCCACCCTCAATCCTCCTCTCTCAACACCCCCCACCGAAGTGTCAGATCTCCCCTCACGCCGGCCGTTGTGACGAAAACGTAATGCCATGAGCGAGCGATACGACCCCGGACCGTCTCCCAGCCGCAGCAGCTTGTTTCGTACATTAGACAGGCGAGACATGCTGGTCCCGCAGATTTGAGTCAGCGTCCCCCTCCTTCTTCCCTCCCCTCCCCCGCGGCCTTGGAACCGGTGACTCGGTCTCACCCTGAATGGTTCCCAAGACAAAGGTGACATGCAAAGGACGGGTAATGTGCAAAGAAGCAGAGGACCCAAAGCAAATCGATTGGTCGCGATACGCCCCAGCCCATATCCAGCTCCCAATGACATGGCCGTGTCATCGACTCCCGGTTCGGCGGTCGCGGTGTGATCATCAGAGTCCGTCTCTTGGATCTTCGTCAAATTCCCACCATCCTCCCCTTGTCTTCATGGTGCATGTCTCTCGGCGGCTCCCCCCTGGTCCACACGGGCTTCCCGCGCCGTTTGGCTGACCGGTTGCCTGTGGTGCCCTGGCAGCCCTGGTAAGAATCTCACTTGCTGCGCTCCCATTCGCTCCTTTACTAACGCGGCACTCGACGGCCGCACCGACGTCAGCTCAGATGCAGCCAATCCGGGGCCGGTATTCGCTCTCACCCCATGGGGCTTCCGAGACGAACCCCTGCCCTCGGTCTGGTACGGCATGCAGCCCTACGGAGCCACGGAGCCATACCTGGAACGTGCACATTGTCCGTCCGCGTCCGGGGGGGATGAGAGAGCACGGGAGGACGAGGGATGGGGAGGGATGGAGGGATATGAGGTCGTTCACACTTCCTTTTTTGATGACGCACGATCGATAGTCTGCTTCAGTCGTTGCAAGCCGCGCCGCGGTGGTGGCTCTGAATGGCCGAGGCATCCCATGCCGCATACCTAGATAGGCACACGCGAATGGACAAAACGGGTGGTTCACTACGTCCACTTTTCTCTTCCAGGCTGTCTCGCCCGCCGCCTTTCTACTACTGCACATGTCTGCGGGAAAAGCAATGCCCGGATGTCGCCTGTGTTCCAATCACCCAAGGGGAAAGGGCAAACATGTTGATTCACGCACCGCATCGCATCGGGGCCGCCCTTGCCGGCAGTGAATCTACCCGTGCGCCGTCCGAGACTATGGCGGAGGGAGGCATGGCTTGATTGTCTCGGAGCGGCCTGGTGCATGCCGCTGCCGCAGCCGCCCTATTCGCCCAGGCTGTCCCGAGATCCTGATCTCCTTGTCCTTTTGGGCTGTGCCTATCATACCTTGCCGTAGCCCACCCTCGGTAGTAGGGCTGCAGTACACCATCAACTGGCTTCCGCGAGACCATGCGTGTGTCCAAGGGCACTCCCCCCGCAGGCATCGAAATTGGCCCACGTAGGTAGCTACCGCTCCGCGCTCTTTGTGGGGGGGAGGCCGTTCGATACCACCCCCTGCGGCTCTTGATATCATATATATCAGCATGGGCGCTTGTCTGCCCGGTCCCTTGTTCGTCTTGACCATTCAAGCCGAGCAATGACCACTCATCTTTTGCACAATATCTATAACCGAACGTGCGTGCTTTCAACATGGTTGGAGTCCGCGGGAAGTATAAAGGGTGTGAGACGTGTAGGGCTCGGAGAGTCAAGGTAAGCAAGCCTCTCGGGGTCTTGCGGGCAGAGAAACGATTCGGAGCTGATGACTCAAACCTAGTGCGACAACGAACGCCCATTCTGCCGAAAATGCATGGACAGCGGCCGCGAGTGTGCTGGGTACGAGCGGGAAATGGTCTTCATCACCGCAACCATAGACGACGCCGGCCGCTGCTCGTCTCATCCGCCACGCCAGGTACAGTCGTCCTCGAGGAGGAGCGGAGGGGGACATCGTGCTGAAGATATCCCGCCGCGCTTGACACCGACAGAGCCTCTAACGCCAGCCTGGGATGATTTGGTGTCGTTGTCAGACAACGATGTCGTGTATGCGGTGCAGATCGCGGCTTTGCACACCAGGCTGCAGAGTGTCGCGAGGAGACCCGACGGGCAGGGCCAGGTCAAGTTTCGGGTGGCCTTGCCAGAATACTCGCCGGTCGACGTCGAAACCTGGGACAATGGCAGCAACACGGACTTGGCGGCGCAAACCATGGTCAGCCTTCTGCCCACCGGCAGCGATAACGGTGCCCCCGAGGGAATCTGCGCCTTTCTGTTCGAGGTCTGTAGCCGGTTAGTCTCCGCAGACAGACAAGTCCGCTGACGGCCTGCAGCAAAACACATCGTCTCTGGTGATCAACGGTATCACCCCTTGGGGCGTCCCCCAGGAGCACCTGGACGTTGTCGAGAAGATGGGCCCTGCCCATTTCCGCCAGTTTCCCGTTCACCACTTCTTCGTCAGAGTGTATAGGAGCAGCGCTGTAAGTAGAGTCTACGGACGATTGCGGGCAGCTGATAGGTAGCTAACCTACCGGGAAGATCACCCTCGCTCTTCTGCATAGAAAGGCAACGTTCCTGGCATCCGTCGAATGGTGCACTGTCCCCTGGGAGCTGCATCCCAAGACTCCCCTTGACAGGCTTTTCGACATCATCGCCATCTTGCCGGGCATCTTGGCTCGAGCCGACCGAACGACACCATTTGCCGCAACGCTGCAGCGACGGTTGAAGGCCCAAGAGCTGTTGGAGGGCTGCTTGCAACTGGAAAGGAGGCTCGAGGAGTGGGAGTTCTTTGCCCGGGCTCCCACGGCCGAACACCCGTACGCATACTGGATAGAAGATCCAGATGACCCAGACGCGCAACAAATCCCATTTTCCGATAACCTTGCCTTCAGGGACGGAATTTCTTCGGTGACGTTCTTGTACCACTGGATGGCGTTGCTGCTCCTTCATCGATGCATCGAGACCCTGCACCACACCATCTTCCAGCCTGTGATTGAGGACTTCCCCCACATGTACCCCGATCTGCCGCCGAATTTGCAGATCAACTTGGCCAGGTACCAACAACGGCGGGATTTTGCCTCGAGGATATGCCGGGCGCTGGACTTTGCGCTGTCGACGAGCGTTCAGCCCGACCTGCTGGCGGCGCCTCTTGCCGTGGCCTTGGAGTACTACCGGGAAATCAACGCGTCTTCGAGGGATGGCGAGCTGGAGATCATGTGGTGCGAGAATTTCAAGCTTCGGTTGAGGTCCAAGGGACAAGACATCGCCAATGTCATCCAGAGTCGATCGTGGGCCGATATTGGAAGGGGTTGATCGGAGCTGGCTCTCATTTTCGTCTTTGCTGGGTACCTATGCACAGGAGTGATGGACACGCAAGACGAACCTCGAAAAAGACCCACGCGGTGATGATAGAATACCTAGGTCCGGTGGTTTGGCCCAGGCGCATTGCACTTCGGCAGCGGGTGGCTCGCGTTACACTGTGATGGGCTCTGCCTCTGCCTGCTCAATCGTCATAATGGGAGTGAATGATTCTTGGATCAAGTCCTGTTGAACAGGACATTGTAGTCTAAGGCGGCTGGTAACAGTGTACAATGTCTTGCTGTCACAAAGATTACATTTTACAATGCCCCATAGGTACTGAGCCCAAATGGTTAGATGGGCAGGTAGGTAGTTCCAGCACCCCAAATCAGGTTGCCAGTTCATGGTACTGTATGTATGCAGTGGTATCTCTGTGATGAGTGATGGATGCACTGCTGATATCGATGTAAAGATACCTGTGCAGCTGTGCTGGGGCAAGTGGCGCTTGGACCATAATACGGCACGGGCCCAGCGGTCCTTCAAGCTCCAGGAAGGCACATTACCCGGACTTTCACCGGGCTGCGCAGGAGCTCCTGGAGCTTTTCAGCCTTTCCCACGCCAGCAGGTACCGAAGCTTCGTCAGGCCTGCAGCCTGCCTCCATTCCATTACCTTACTGCACTCCATCATCCTCCACCGACGACCGCACCCCTTCATCCACGGCGACCGTCCTACACCATCCTACAACTCGCCAACACAAACCGACACCACGCACATTTCCGGTTAACCAGACCTCCAACCAGTAACAATGGCTTCAGGATACGACAGAGCGCTGTCCGGTATGAACCCCTCCTCTCTCACCCGCAACTCCACTGTCTGTCCCAAGCTAACACGCCGCCGCAAACAGTCTTCAGGTTCGTTACGATCGCCCTTGCCTTGGATGTACCACACGACGGCCAGCTAACCTCCGCAGTCCCGATGGTCACGTCTTCCAGGTCGAGTACGCTGGCGAAGCCGTCAAGCGAGGTAATGCTGCTTGCCCGCCGCAATCAAGGGCGAACCCCCCCCCGGCTCACCAGTGACATAGGAACGTGTGCGGTCGGCGTCAAGGGCTCAGATGTCGTCGTTCTTGGATGCGAAAAGCGATCAGCCATGAAGCTGCAAGATACCCGAATCACCCCGTCCAAGATTCAACTCCTCGACACCCATGTCTGCCTCGCGTTCGCCGGCCTGAACGCCGATGCCCGTATCCTCGTCGACAAGGCGCGGTTAGAGGCGCAGTCCCACCGACTGACGGTCGAAGACCCCGCCTCCATCGAGTACATGACCAAGTACGTTGCCGGTGTTCAGCAACGGTACACACAGAGCGGTGGTGTCCGCCCCTTCGGCATCAGCACCTTGATTGTCGGCTTCGACAGCGGCAGCAAGGTCCCCCGCCTCTACCAGACTGAACCCTCGGGCATCTACTCGGCATGGTACGAACCCTAGCATGACGTGCAGCGCAACGAAAGCATCAGCTAACCCCCTCTTCGCAGGAAAGCCAATGCCATCGGCCGTTCCAGCAAGACGGTTCGCGAGTTCCTCGAACGCAACTACAAGGAGGACATGGACAGAGAGGCCACCATTCGGCTTGCCATCAAGTCCCTTCTCGAGGTTGTCCAGACGGGGGCCAAGAACATTGAGATCGCGCTGATGGCGCCTGGCAAGACGATCGAGATGCTTCCTGTGGAGGAGATCGAGAACTACGTCAAGAACATTGAGCAGGAGAAGCAAGAGGAGGCGGCGAAGAAGAAGACTGGCCGCACGCCAGGCACCGGAAGCGCGGCGATCCTTACAAGAGGCCCGGACTCGGGCGAGGGTGATGAGTAAGGGGATGACGAGGCGTTACGGCTCGCGAATAGACGACACTGATGAAGAAGGTATCTGACCAAATACCATTGTATTACCACCTTTAGACTTGGACGTCGCGGGGAATCTACAAAGACTGTGTCCTTGAAATCGCTTGCTGCTACACTCATATTCGTAATCCAACCACCAAAAAAAAAAAAGGCACCCGCCAAACATTTTAACCGAGCTTGTCTGCGTCGTCGGTCGGGTCGAATATTGACCGCCCGGCTATCTGCCGGACACGCTCGTCCTTGATCATCCGGCTGTCCTTGCGTGCGTCCTCGCCCTCGACGGAGATGGCAGCCTTGGGCGTCTTGGCTTCGATGACGAAGTGGTTGTCGCAGTGTGGGCAGTACTCGTCAGACTCCTCGAACTCGGCGGCGTCTTTGCGGAAGCACTTCTTGCACTTTTTGCAGGCGAAGACCATCTCGACGCTCTGCATCAGGGGGTGCTTCTCCTGCTCATGGTGACAATCCGCGCAGTCGAACCATTTCTTGCCTGCGGTAGTTTCCGTTAGAGATGGGGTGCCCATTCAGCGAGCGAGCTGCGGGCTCGACGTACAGCAAGGCGACCGGATCGCGACTTGGGCGTTGAGAATGTGCTTGCTGTGGTCGTCTGTCAGCTGTCGGTCTGGCGGCCCTTGACATGAAAGCAGCTTACCACATGGTGGATGTCCTGCGCTAGGCGTGTGCGAAGTGAATGGGCACACAGCCAGGTTGAGTTTCTCGGATGGGCTGGAGGGGGATTCCGTTGTCCAAGGCGGTCGGTCACCTCGAAATCAGGCAAAGAACGTTCTACGGGTGACTTACCTATTGAAGGCGATTGCTGATAAATTTTGGCGGGGTCTGGAATCGCTGTCCCAGTGCCTCCCTCCTGTTGCGCACCCCGCGAAGTCGCTGAATTTGAACTTGCATCCCTGAGAGTGGACCCACTAAGCCGACTTCCAGTGACAAAACTACCTACCGCCCCTGTCACAAAGACGTACCTGCGAAACCATGACTCTGACTGCGCTATCTGCTTACCTATCCAAGGTGCTGTAGGTACCTATCGCACAACGACCTGCAGCAGCCGCCTGCACTACATCATTCGCCTCTCCAAACCCCCCCGTCCGTTGTTCAACTTCACCTCCCACCAAACCCACACTCTTGCCACGATGCCACCGAAGCGGAAGGCTCAAGGGGCCGTCACCGGCAGCATCAAGGTAGGAAAGGGCTCCGTGGTGTCGACGCCGGGAGGAGCCACTCCGAGGAGCATCGCTAGCGACAATGAATCCTCGGTGGTGGACCCTGTGAGCGAGTCCGAGGATGAGAATCTCGAGAAAAACGTCGACAAGTTCTCGGTCGAGGCCTACCTCGACAGACCCAAGACGAACGATTCCATGTCGGGGCTCTTCAAGAAGAAGCGTGACTTCTCTTTCCTGGCGCTCAAGCCCGATTACCAGAACCGTCCGCTCTGGATCGACCCGGCCAAGGGACGCATCTTCCTCGAAAGTTTCAACCCGCTTGCCGAGCAGGCGCAAGACTTCCTCATCACCATCGCCGAGCCGCTCTCCCGACCGTCCTTCGTCCACGAATATGCGCTCACGACGCACAGCCTGTATGCTGCGGTCTCGGTGGGATTGTCGCCCCACGACATCATCAACACACTCGACCGGTTCCTGAAGATGCCCTTGCCCGACAGCATTCGCAAATTCATAGAAGGTTGCACACAAAGCTTCGGCAAGGTGAAGCTGGTACTCAAGAACACCAAGTACTTCGTCGAGAGTACGGACCCCGTCATTCTGCAGAAGCTGCTGAAGGATCCCATCATCGGGCCGCTCCGGGTACACGGCACCGAGGAGATCACGACAACCGCCGCTCCGAAGCAGGGCCCGTTGGTCATCCCAGGCACGGCGAACGCTGCGGGCGTCCGTCAGGCTGAAGAGCAGAAGGCCAAGGGCCGTGAGGGCGAGGTCAAGGAAGGCGAGGTGTACGCGGCGCTCAACGACGACGACGATGACGACCAGGAAATCACCCACGCTTTCGAAATCTCGGACGAGGCGGTCGAGACGGTCCAGAAGCGATGCCTGGAGCTGGAGTATCCGGTGCTGGAGGAGTACGATTTCAGAAGAGACGAGGCCAACCCGAACCTGGAGATCGACCTGCGCCCGGGCACCTTGATTCGGCCGTACCAAGAAAAGAGTCTGAGCAAGATGTTTGGTAACGGCCGAGCCAAGAGCGGTCTCATCGTCCTCCCTTGCGGTGCTGGAAAGACGCTAGTCGGCATCACGGCAGCTTGCACCGTCAAGAAGGGCGTGATCGTACTCTGCACCAGTTCGATGTCGGTCGTGCAATGGCGAAACGAGTTCCTCAAGTGGTCCAACATCAAGCCCGAGGATATCGAGGCCTTCACCTCCGACAACAAGGGCAGGATCTTCCCCGGTAACACCGGCATCATTGTGACCACGTACTCCATGGTTACCCAGACCAGGGAGCGGTCTCATGAGGCGAAGAAGATGATGGACTTCCTCCAGACTCGCGAGTGGGGTCTGATGCTTCTCGACGAAGTGCACGTCGTCCCTGCCAACATCTTCAGGAAGGTCACGTCATCTATCAAGACACACTCGAAGCTCGGCCTGACTGCCACGCTTCTACGTGAGGATGACAAGATTTCGGACTTGAACTTTCTCATCGGCCCCAAGCTGTACGAGGCCAACTGGATGGAGCTTTCCGAGCAAGGCCACATCGCCAAGGTCCAGTGCGCAGAGGTCTGGTGCCCCATGACGACGGAGTTTTACGACGAGTACCTGAAGGCATCTGCGAGGAAGCGGGCGCTGCTGTACATCATGAACCCACGCAAGTTCCAGGCCGCCCAGTACCTCATCAACTACCACGAGTCACGCGGGGACAAGATCATTGTCTTCTCGGACAACGTCTACGCCCTGAAGACGTACGCCGAGAAGCTGGAGAAGGCATACATCTTTGGTGGCACGGGACAGGCGGAGCGCATGAACATTCTCCAGAACTTCCAGCACAACCCCCAAGTCAACACGCTGTTCCTGTCCAAGATTGGAGATACGTCTCTCGATCTTCCGGAGGCCACCTGTCTCATCCAGATATCGTCACATTACGGCTCCCGTCGTCAGGAGGCCCAGCGTCTCGGTCGCATTCTGCGAGCGAAGCGTAGAAACGACGAGGGCTTCAACGCCTTCTTCTACTCGCTGGTGTCCAAGGACACCCAAGAGATGTACTACTCGTCGAAGAGACAGGCGTTTTTGGTCGACCAGGGATATGCCTTCAAGGTAATTACGCAGCTGGCCAACATTGAAAAGACACCCGGTCTTGCCTACGCTGCGGCGAGCGAGAGACGAGAGCTCCTGCAAAAGGTCCTCATCGAGAACGAGGCTGGCGCCGAGGACGAAGTCATTGACGATCTCTTCCACAGCGGCACGATGGGTCGGGCGCCGCTCAGGGGCAAGAAGAAGGCCGCTGCCCGGAGAACAGCCGGGCTGCTGGGTGACCTGTCGGGCGGGCAGGACATGGCGTACATGGAGCAAAACAAGAGGGTCAAGCTCAAGAAGGCCAAGGGAGAGAGCAGTGCGTTCTTCAAGAAGATCCAGAGAGAAAAGGCCAAACGGTAGATTGCATAATGAAGAGGATTCCAGGCGTTTTTTTCTTTCTTTCTCAACGGATATGGTTGTGGCTTTGGGAAGCAAACGGCGAATTTGCCTATAGTATAGATTACAACGTCATCGAGACTCGAGACTGGACGCGGCAGGGTGATCAGGTAGATCTGAAAATGACGAACCCGACACGCAAAGACGATTCGATCTCGCGTGCTGTACCTACTGGCTCCACGAGTGTTGATTTGAGGTTGCTTTGCCTGCCTGGTGACTGTACCGGTGGCACGAGAAGAGTTACCTTGCCGGCGCTGCTTCGACTGGAAATCCTCCTCAAAGTTACTTGATGATGCGGCACAACGGAGCAAAAGTCAGGCGTGGAGACGAATTGTCCAGCCATCATCGCGAGGCGAGTGCCGACTTCGCGGACCTACCAGGGCACCCGCTCGCAGTGACACTGCGTTATCAAAGAAAATTCGGACGAGTTTCGTCGTCCGAAGCGTCTGCACCCGAGCTGCTTTTGCATTTCGACCATTCTCGCACTGGCGATGGACGAGGACACACACAGCCTGCAGCGCCACGACATGCCGGTATCCCCTCCCCCCTTTTCTTTTTCTTACGATGCTCGTCCTCAATGCCTCCAAAGGTCATGAGCATGTGGCCCGATTCTGAAGAGAGAGCGTCTTCCACGGGGCTATAACGCTTGGACTCCTTGGACTCCCGTCCTCTGGTTGATGATACCCAGGAATGTCTAGCATGTGGAGCTGGGTGGCGGGACCACGTCGAATTCCCGCCCAGACGGACGTCCGGGAGCTTCGCATGCCACAATCAGCAACGGGCGCCTTACCTCCTCCCACATTAACGTTCGTCTCGTAAAACAAGATTGGACTGCCAGACATTTGCTGTTTGTCGCTAGCCATCGTTGAGGGGGAGGGGGGGAGGGGGAGGCGACATGACAGACGGTTGCGGATGAATTGGAGGCCTCACCCCTTGCCTCGGTTCCTGACGGCAACAAGGGGGGTTCGAGGGAAGTGTATCCGTAGGTATGTAGTTGCACCACCTAGACGATTCGGTTTGGCATCTATCCCCTGGGCTGTCGCCGGCCAGCCAGTCGAGGAACGAACACTTTCACGTGGGCCGGACTGGCGAATTGCCCAGAAGCAGAGCACATGGTCTTGGCAGATGGGCGAATTGACTCGGGTGGCTGCAGTTGCTTTGGGCTGTGCCTGTCGCCCGTTGAGAGAGAGGGACGGCCTTGGCGCCCGGTACGAATTCCATCTCACAACTCGTGTGCATGGGTTCGCTAAGACGGGATAACTGACGGGGCAAGGGGGGGGGGCGGGGAGGTGTCCTGCTGGTTGACCTCGTCGTCGACGACCTGGCGGTGAAGAAACCAGCAAAGAAGGACGATAGGGGCTGCCGTGTCGGGTCGAGGTTGGTGAGATTGAGAAGTGACGGGCTTGTCGGGTTGGCGGCCGTTTGGCGATGTTTCTCGGGATCCCAGCGAGATGCATGGTGGCCGAGGGTCTGGACCCGGCCGGTATGGCGAACGGAAGAAGCGACCGGCAGTCCGCGGGGCCGGGGTTGTGATTGGCGGCGGCAGAGTATACGATGGTTCGCAGTTTGTTGGCGGCGGCGGCGGCATGGCATGGCATGGCATGGCATTTGCCTTCTTCCAACGGTTTCTTATCCTTATCCGAGAAGCAAAACCAACCTTTTGTGCGTCGTTTGTTACGTTCTTCGGCGTCTGTCCAAGTGGACAGTCCCCCCCTCTCCCGTGATATCGGCAGGAAAAGGAGAACACTTGGGATTTCGGGTTGCCCAGAGGCGGGCCGCTGCTGGCTGCTGGCTGGTGAGCGGGTGAACCAACAGCAAAAAATCCACACTTTATCCCTCAAGTTAAAAACATGGCCTACGAAGTACCCTTCAAAACACTTGGGCTTACTTTGGTTGCCAGGCATGTCTTGGCCGATCAGCGAGATCGCAGGGAGTCGAGTGCTACACTGCAGCAGCCTATCCGTCCTTTCTGCAAGGCCAAACACGTCATAGTGTGCCAGCGCATCTCACACACACACACACACACACACATCCCGGATCTCTTGGTCTTTCCTTGGGATGGTGTCGTGCCTGACTGAGCATGCCCACAGTTCCTTAGCATCAGCCACCGCGACATGTGAACGCACACAGGACGGAGTGATGTCAAAATCCAAAGCATGCTCTTGAAGCCGTCTCGCCAGCGGCAAGAAACCGGCTTCTGCCCCTTCTCCCCGGACGTGCGCAGCATGCCTCTCAGAAGTCACAATACCATGGTCGATTAATGCCTCTTGACCCCTATATACATTGAAATGGCATGACGGCCAGAGGGATCGTCCGGGCTGTGCAAAAACCTAGGTACCATGTAACTGTAAGGGGACCCCGTTCACGCTGTAAGAGATATGTTGCGTCTAAGAGGGCGGGCGAGGATGAAGGATCTATCATCTGCCTGCCCGAGGATCCATCCATGCTCAGGTATCCAGCCAACGCCGCCGCACTGACACGGGTCTATCCTGAGCCCTGTACGGAACACGTTGGATGCAGATGCTGTCTGATCACCTCTTTTTGCTCACGTCACCTTTCACTGCACACGGCACTTCATCGAGGTTGACCGCATCACCGCCGTGGAATCCCCTATGATAGCAGCAGCAGCAGCAGCAGCAGCAGCAGCACTACGTACGACCACCTCGACAGCGTCTCGAAAACCTTCTGGAACGATCGTGAATCATCTGCGCACATCATTCATGTGCCGTCATCAGGTTGCGACGGCCAGCGAGTGACACACGCCCGCTCCCGTCGGAAGACCCGACCCGACCCTCAACGGCGGGAGGAGAAGAAAAAAAGGGAAGGAAAAAAAAAAGGAGCGATTTCCCATGGGGACAGACACGACATGCATGAAACTACTGCCCTCATTCACGATACAACGATCTCAGTCCTACTGTGCGATGTAAGGTGTCACTTGGCCCTTAGCTCGCCGTACTACCTATTAGTCCCTCGGGGTGGGATTGGGTGCGACCCGTGAGATCTGTTTCGAGGCGTGCCATGGCCCATATTACATGATACCTAAGACACAAGCCAGGACAGAAACCACCCTACAGGCCACAGGTACAGGCCACAAACCCCCTAAAAACCCTCCCCCCCGACCAAGCTGGCGGAGTCGCTGGTGCCAAGCAACTTTAATTCCATGGGGTGGGTCACCACTCCCATCCTGCCAGCCAAGCAAAAGCATTCCCTCGCCCAAAGAAGCAACACCCCCATCTGCATGTTGTACGTCGTACATCGTACAGATACACATACCACCTGTGATCGATGCTGTGGAGTGCACTCGACGGTGAATGGCGAATGGCGAATGGCGGATGTCGAAAGGCGAGTGCTGACCTAAGGCTCACCCCACCCACCGCTCTCACCGAGTCCTTCTTCCATGCTCCGTTCTCTCGGTGGGGCGAACAACTGCTGCCAGAAAAAGCTTATGTACATAGTAGCTTGTCTGCTTGTGTTGCCCCCCCATCCCAAAGGTACATCGTACACAGTACCTACCCAAGGAAAGGGGAGCCTCCAGGTGCCGGGCTGCAAGATGGCAGACCTGACGTGACGGGACGGATACCGGTAGAAGTCCCCAATTCCATGGCAGGGATGCGTGTGGATGTGACTGTGGATGCTGGATACTGCTGGATGCGCCGCGACTGGATTGCCGCAGTGGATAGACAGGGCCGGCTGCCAGCAGGAAGAACGAGGATGGTTCACAGTGCTCCGTACGGATACAGGACAGCATCTCAGAGTGGTCACTCCACACCATCATCCCCGAGACGCCCGCACGCCGATGGAACGGGCTTTTCGTCACTGGGGACGTACCTAATCAAAAGGGAGACAAGGAAGGGGAAGACAGGAGGGGGAAAAAAATTAACACCTAGGGAAAATTGGACTCGCCTCGTCGCACCGCCCGCGCATCTAAAATCCGAGCTCTTCCCAGCCCCCTCACCAGCTCCTGTCATTGTTGGCATTGTCGTTGCCATCCTTCGTCGTTGCTTTCCATCGGCGGTTGGGCTATCCGTACCCTCAGCTTCTTCTCCTAGGTACCTTACCTAAATACCGTACCTAGATACCCGGAAGCCAAGAGCGACAGGGCAGGCAGGCAGGGCATCCGGTCGCCCCCTGGCCATCGGCACCGGCATCTGCAAGCTGCTGCATCAGCGACACTTGCAGCACCACCCGCTCCATCTCTTCTCTCTTCCTTATTACTTCCTCTCCAGATAGTGGAATTCACTTCGTCAAACTGTGAAAGTGAATTTCACTCGTCCGATCTCATCTCGACCATTCCTCCCCCCACCCTCCTGCTTCTTTTCCTCCACCCGAGTATTTCAACCGCCAAGAACCCTTTCTCTCTATTCTTGTGTTCCCTTTCCCCTGCTGCAAAACACACAGACGACCGCAGATAATACAACGCTAACTACGCCCGGCCACTGTCCCCCCTCCCACCAAATTCTAACAAGTCCCGCCGTACCGATTGATCGTCATGAAATCCAGCTTAGCCGTCATCCCATCCTTCCACAAGGACGGTTAGACCAGAGCTTTTTCTAACGCAGCATAGCCCCCCCCCCATTTCGGGCTGATGTTTCGGCTGGTCTGTCGTTAAAAGCGGAGGACAACTGCCTTCCATTACACTCGCCCTCACTCATCCTCATCATCGCCTTAACCACCGTCGCGATCTGGGTGAAATGCTCCAAGACACGCGCGGCTGGCTGCTCGCCCAGCTCCGGGCAGCCAAGCCCTCCTTCATATCCAAGAAACCGCACTTCAACTTCATCTCGGCTCACTGTAAGTCGCCGTCCCAACTCCGTATGACCCGTCGCGTCCCACCCTGCGCACGACGCTAATTCGCACCGCGCCCGACATCAGACTTTTGGATTTGCGGCCTCACTATCCTGGGCTCAATCCTGATTTATGCCTCCGCTGGCGGCCAGATGTCCTACATCGATGCCCTCTTCTTCGCCAGTGGCGCCAACACCCAGGCCGGTCTCAACACCATTGACGTCAACCTGCTGAACACGTTCCAGCAAGCATGCCTGTACTTTTTCACCATGACGTCTAACCCTATCACCATCCACTCCTCGGTCGTCTTCCTGCGGCTGTACTGGTTCGAAAAGCGATTCCAGGGCGTCGTCCGCGAAGCTCGTCAACGGAGGAACACCATGTCCAAGTCCAAGTCCAGGGCGAGGGACGAGTTGAGCCAGGCCGAGAGGGGCCGCTTGAGCGTGCGCAATATCAAGGTCATGCACACGAATGGCCACCACTCCAGGATGACCAACGACGGCATTCTGCTCGACATGAAGGAGGGCGAGGACGGTCGCATATCGCCGGGGAGCAACGCCTTCGTTCCCATCACCGTCACGCCGGCACAGCACTCTCCCAGAGACCAGACGCCGGACAGCGCCTCGGAGCACAACGACGAAGCCCACAGTACCGATGTGTCGCAAAGTCGGATCACCTTCGCTCAGCATGTCTTCCGAAGCGACGGGACGGAACCGGAAGTCAAGATCCCACCGCCTCATTCTCCTGCCCACTTGGCCATCCTCGAGCGCCAACGAAACGGTCCCGAGGAGACGTTGCGCATCCCGAACCCCCGGGATGCCGAGAGGGGCATGAAGCCCAAGCGGGTCGAGGACGACGCTGCCCCGGAGCCCGAGGACGAAAGGAGTCGCAGCGTTCCGCAGACCGATGCTGCAACTGGCGGAGCGAGGGACTTGCCGGATGCCGTCGGCGGCAATGGAGGCCGGCGGCCAACTATAAAAATTGCCGAGCCGGAACGGCCGAAAGAGCCCGAACGGAGCGTCAAGGATGAGATTGCGGAGGAGGCCGAGGTAATAGGCCGAACAATCTTTCCCTTCGGGCTTCGCAAGCCCAGGCTCTTTCAAAAGGACGATAAGAAGACCCACGAAGACGACGACGGCGACGCCGCCCCTGAAAATCCCATTGCCAGGGCCAGGAGCCGTACCTTTGATACCATCAGGACCGCATTGACCCGCGATCAAGTCGAGGACATGCCGTACCTGAGTTTCACGCCCACAATGGGCCGCAACTCCGCCTTCCCTGGCCTGACGCTGGAGCAACGCGAGGAACTCGGAGGTATCGAATACCGGTCGCTGAGGACACTCGCCGTGATCCTGCTGTGCTACTTCTGGGGATTCTCAATCTTCGCCATCACTTGCATGCTCCCGTGGATCTACACCAGCTCCAACGCCAGGTACGCCGACGTTGTCGAGTCGGCCGGCGTCAGCAAGGCTTGGTGGGGGATCTTCACGGCGAACTCGGCCTTCAACGACCTGGGTCTCACTCTGACGCCCGATAGCATGAACTCGTTTAACGACGCGTCCTTCATCTTGATGATCATGTCCTTCTTGATCATCATCGGCAACACCGGGTTTCCCATTATGCTCCGCGTCGTCATCTGGATATTGTCCAAGATTGTACCAAAGCACACCGGACTGTGGGAGGAACTACGCTTCCTCCTCGACCATCCCCGTCGCTGTTTTACTCTGTTGTTCCCGGCCGGTGCTACCTGGTGGCTCTTCATCATTCTTATCGGTCTGAACGTGCTCGACCTGCTGTTCTTCGTCTTGCTGGATGTAAGTGTCGCACCCAAGTTGCGTTTTTGTTGACCTGTACTAATACCACGCTCAGCTGCACGATAATGCTGTGAGCCACCTACCGGTGCACGTCCGCATCGTGGACGGCATCTTCCAGGCCGCGTCCACCAGAACGGCGGGTTTCACGGTTGTCAACATTTCGCTGCTGCACCCTGCCGTGCAGGTTTCGTACATGATCATGATGTACATTTCGGTCTTTCCGATTGCCATCTCGATCCGTCGCACCAACGTGTACGAAGAGAAGTCTCTCGGTGTATACCACAGCCCCGATGAAGACATGGATGGTGCCAACGAGAACAGCGCCTGGTCTTACGTCGGCACCCATTTGCGGCGCCAGCTGTCGTTCGATTTGTGGTATGTGTTTTTGGGCCTCTTCATCCTGGCCATCACGGAAGGCCCCCGTATCCAGAAGAAAGACTTTGACGTTTACTCCGTCCTGTTCGAGATCGTGAGTGCATACGGCACGGTTGGACTCAGTCTGGGGTACCCCAACATCAACGCCTCGCTCTGCTCGCAGTTCACCACCGGGGGTAAGCTGATTATAATTGCGATGCAAATCCGTGGACGACACCGTGGCCTGCCTTACGGCCTCGATCGTGCTGTTCTCTTGCCTAGCGAGTCTCGATTCGAGAAAGAGGCCGAAGAGGCGCAGCCAGTCCTGGTCCGATCTGCTACTGCCGCGTCGACTGGAACAGCACTCAGCGCGGCTAGATCCCATTTGCGATCTAGGAGGATGAGCACAGGTAGAGGTCAAGGGAATCTCATCACACAGTTCCTTCACCCAGGACCCATGATTCCTCACGAAGACAGCCTCTCCAACCTGTCAAGACGAAGCAGGTCGTTTGGCACCGATGATAATCCTCAGATGGGCAACAACATGAGACGGCGCAACACCGAGCCGACGGAGGACGACACCACGTCTAGCGACAGTGAGACGGCAGGGCCTCCCCGGAGGGTCTTCACCACGCCGGCACGCTAGAAGCTGCCGCAATGGACGGCCGCGGAACGGCCTGCCCCGGAGGAACAAAGAGTCGGAGACCTCGGACGGAGTTTGGGATGCTAGCCGGAAAAGGAGTTATCGGATCATAATCATTTTATTTTCTGGCGCGGCGGTCAGTTTGCTTTTTTCATAAACCCAGGATGGGCTAGACGGCTCAGGCTACACATTTTTTCGACGTTGGCGTTGCACTTCCTGGACATTCTTAGCATACCGTACACTTTATGATGACCACGAACTTTTTTACTATGCAGCTGAACTCCGTGTACCGTGTACTGACGGCGGGTTCGGCCTGAACCCTCCCCACCCCTCTCGTGAAAACGCTGGCGGAATCAGGGGGAGCGGGTACATGGACCGATCTCAGCAGCGGGACAAAACGTTGTGACAATGAAATGGTAACCCGGAAGTAATGTGTTCATGTTCAAGGCGCTACAAGGCCAATATTGTGCAACTCGCCCAAATAACAACGAACGTCCTGACAGCCCAGCCCCTTTCCACCAGAAGTGACGTCCTGCCCACCTCGCACCGGGTTTCATCCCCAGAAGCAATTCGCGTCTGCCTCACTCTAAAACCTCGTACCGACTTGCTTGCCCCTGTGGCGCATGCCGTACCTCTCCTTCTTCCAAGCAAAGACGAGGTGGTCGACGCTGCCCATGTCGTGCTTGGGCTTGCGCAGGTACGTCAGGCGGGCGCGGCGGGCGCGCTTGGGCCGGCGCCAGACGATGTCGATGCCGATGACAGTGGGCGAGTAGATCTTGTACCACATCTCGATGCCGACCTTCATGAGCTGGCCGCGCAGCAGGATAGCCGTGTCGACGCCGCGGCGGCGGATCGACATGCACACGCCCGAGAAGGGCTCGCCCGACTTTGTCGTGACCATGAGAACGTCTCCGACCTTGGCGGCCTCCGGGCGCGCCGGGTCGAAGAGCCGCGTGCGTGCGCCCGTCGCGTCGAGGGTGCTGCGCTGCTGGGCGTCGAGGGCCGGGAGGGGGTTCTTGTGCGTGTGGCGGACCGAAGGGAGTGGTGGGTAGACTGCGAAGGTGGGCTTGTCGCCGGGACCGACTGTGAATCGTGCCTGTTAGCTTCGAAAGGGGGGGGGGACGGAAGACAACGCCGGAGGGGTCGTGTAGGAGCTCACAGGAGGCGGGCTTGGTCCAGCGTTTTGACGCCCGGGGCTTGGCGGCTGGAGCGGTGGCCATGGATCGGGTAAGAAGCCTCTGGTGCCGCGTCTGGCGGAGGGCCGTCTTGAGGCAGCCGATCGGCCTCCAGAGACAGGTGGCGTTCATCTTTGGCTGTATGGTCGTGAGGACGGACGGCTGCTGCGCAATCTTGTCGTCGGGCGAGAGGGTGAGAGAGAGCTGGCTACCTATGCAGGTGGTAGAAGATCGAAAAGTTGAAGTTCGAGGTGTAAATTGCGCGCTGTGATTGGCTCGGTACATCAATGATGCGGAGCCGCGGCCCGGGCGAGGGTGCGATCCAAAATTTTGGCAGTGCACCCTGCAGCAGCAGTTCATTCCCGAATAGCCCTCCTCATCATCCCTCCCTCTGCCGATTGCTGCCGAAGACGACGGCGTAACCACCCGACGACGGAAGCACAAAGCGATCGCAAACATGTCGAGGATATTGATGGGTAGGGCCCTGAGGGGTGCCAAGGCGTGCGTGTGGGAGCAGCAGGCGTGCATGACCCAGCAGCAGCGGAGCTTCAGCCAGACGCCGTCTCGTCAGAGTACGTCTCGTCAGAGTACGTCTCGTGATATATGTCGGGGTGGTTAAGCAGTAAAAGAGGAAATGGGGAGGGAAAGACTGACGTGGCGATTTAGGACCTAAAGTTATCTTCGACAAGAATACGTCGCCCGACCTCAGCCCGATTCTCGAAGAAATCCAGTCCAACATCATCCTCCCCTACCACCTGCCCATCCACCAGCGCAAGCGTGTCTTTTCCGAGAAGCTCAAGCACCGTCTCAAGAGCGATCCCGTATACCTCGAGATCGATGGCCTCGAGCACCGCTTCTCCCACATCAACAAGGACACGCTGCCGCCCTCGCGCGAAATGACCTGGAAGGCCCTGCAGGCCATGCAGACGCCCCGGGACTGGAACAACTTTACGCGGCTACTGTCGGGCATGCGCAACGCCGGACGACGCTACAGCCAGGACGACTATCTCAAGATGATCCACATCGCTGGCGACCAGGGCCAGATCTACACCATCATCGACGCCGCGCGACAGGTACACAAGACGGGCCTGCGGTTCGACGACTTGGAAAAGGTCAACTTGGTGTTGTACTTTGTGCAGATGCGCGCCGTGGAGAGCGATTGGGACAAGAAAAAGACGGAGCAGGCGCTGCGGTGGAGCGAGATGGTGTTCGAGATGCTTGAGGACCCCAAACACAGGCCCAAGGAGCGGGACACCTGCTCCTTGCGGCACAGCCGGCGCTGGAAGTGCCCGTTTCTATATGACCCGCTAATCCGGAGCGCGTTGCTGCATCTTTCGGCGGTGCTGGCTGTCAAGCATAATGACGGCAAGGACATTGATGGCAAGGTCGCGAATTACGCGACGCAGGTCGTCGATGAATGGCCCTGGCAGGGGGGCCTGATAGAAGTGCAACGGCAGAGCGCGCGCCGCGAGGATACGTATCTGATAGATAGCCTGACGCAGTACCTATCGCACGCGAGCCCGATCCTGCATGGCCTGTATATGGCCGCGCGCGTGGTCGAGGACCCGTTGGCCGAAAGGGTGAGCGCGATCGCGGAGGCGCTCGCGATCGAGGTCAATGAGGCGGTGCGGGAGCAGAAGGCGGCGGTGCGTCAGCATGGCGACCCTACCAATCGCGGCCTCAAGACCTACAAGGCCTTTTTCAAGGCCTAAACCAATCTCTTTTGGCTTTTGTCGAAGGGAAAGACAAGACAGCCGCAATCATGTATAAGACAGGCGGAGAAAAGCACGGGGGCAGAGAGAACGGGGGATCAGACAGAGAGCTCTAGAGAAAGGGGCTATGTACAGCTGATATGTAAAATTATCTATGTATACAAGCATCAAGACATACACACACACACACACACACACACACACACATCCACGACGACCGATCCCGCACACTACGGCAGGACGATGTATTTTTCCAAATGCTTGGGTATCGCGCCCAGGAGCTTCTTCTCGGCGAGCCACTTGCGGGAGAACAGCCTGTCGGCGTAGCGGTAGGCGCCGTCGCACAGGATGGTGACGACGGTGTTGCCCTTGCCGACCTTCTCGGCGACCTCCTTGGCGGCGACGACGTTGAGGGCCGAGCTGGCGCCCAGATACAGGCCCTCCTCGTCGAGGCAGCGGTAGACCATCTCGATGCTCTTCTCGTCGGCGATGGTCAGCGAGCCGTCGACGAGGCCGATGTCGGGCTTGAGGTTGTCCGTGATGCGGCCCTGGCCGATGCCCTCGGTGATGCTGGACCCCGTGCGCTCGACGAGCTTGCCGCCGGACGAGACGTACGAGTGCAGCACGCTGCCGGGCGGGTCGGCGAGGAACGACTTGACGCGGCCGCCGCTGACGTCCTTGAGGTACCGCGTGACGCCGGCGAGCGTGCCCGCGGTGCCCGTGGCGCAGGTGAAGGCGTCGACGCCGCCGCGCGTCTGCTCCCAGATCTCGGGCCCCGTGGTCTCGATGTGGGCGCGGCGGTTGGCCGTGTTGTCGAACTGGTTCGTCCAGACGGCGTTGTCGAGCCGCTCGGCGTGGCGCCGCGCCTGGTGGTTGTAGTTGTCCGGGTTCTCGAACGCCACGGCGGGCACGGGGTAGACCTCGGCGCCCAGCAGCCGCAGCAGGTCGATCTTGCCCTGGGACTGCGTGTTGGGCATGTAGATGACGAGCTTGTAGCCCTTGGAGCGGCACACGTGCGCGAGGCCGATGCCCGTGTTGCCGGCGGTGCCCTCGACGACGGTGCCGCCGGGCTTGAGGAGCCCGCGCTCCTCGGCGTCCTTGACGACGTAGAGCGCCGCGCGATCCTTGACCGAGCCGCCCGGGTTCATGAACTCGGCCTTGCCGAGGACCTCGCAGCCCGTCTCGGCCGAGAGGCGGTTGAGGCGGATGAGGGGGGTGTTGCCGATGGCTGCGGAATGGGGGACAACCACGTCAGCGATGCGGTTCTCGGGGATTTTTACACATCATTTGGTGGGTGGGGGGGGGGGGGGGGG
>PJEX01000272.1:5947-66750 GCA_005350895.1 Colletotrichum tanaceti
GGGGGGGGAGGGTGGCGTCTTAGTAAAGAGGCTGCACCGTGTATGCATGGAGATGGAGTTGGGTCATGGAACGCACCCTGAAAGAATGACAAGGCTTGAAATGCTGTTGAAAGGGTAGCTCTTGTTCTCGACCCTCCTCCTCTGACTCGGAGACGGGGCTGAACACCCACATCCGCCGAGAGAAAGAGAGGGAATCGAGACATGGGCCCCACGATGGCGTTGACCCAGGGAATTAAGGGCATTTCCAGATTAGGACGATGGGAAAGACAACACGGCGGGCATTATGGGATGGGACGGGAGGGGAAGAGAACCTTGGACGAGGAGGGGAGAGAAGACCATCATCCATGATGCGTCCAAACCCCCCCACGCCACGGGAGACGTGACAGAAACGCTTCACTCCCTTTCACGCCTGGGGCAGAGTCTCGAAAAGAACAGTGAGAGAGGGGAAAAAAACAAGAAAAAACCGGTCTGTTTGCGTTGTTTGTCCTGCCGGCAAGAAAAAAGGAAGAAAAGAAAAATGAAACCACATCGAGGTTGAGTGAGGCGGCCACGTCGCCGTCGGCGGCGGGATGACAGCTGAGAAGAGCCTTTTTGCCTTTTTGGAGACTCGAGACACCGTTAATCGTGTCCCGGAAGAGCCTCCCCGGAGGAGACATTGGCCGTTTGTCTTGTATACTCACACACACACACATGGAACTCCCGGGGCGGTCGAAAAGAGGCTCAATAGCCGAAAGTCAAAGCTGCCAAAACAAGAACGATGGCGGTGTTTGCTGTCTCTGTCTCTGTCTCTGTCTCTGGCTCTGTCTCTGTCCCCCCCTTTCGAGAGGAACAAAAACGTCACACACGCGGCGGCGGCGGCAGCGGCAGCGGCAGCCAAACGTTTGACTCTGCCGCTGTGATTGTGCCATGCCACCTGGCGCGGCGGCAAAAACCGCGTGGTCCGAGAGGAATGCGATGCGGCGTTGTCCCAATGAATACCTAACCAATGTCCCGATGTCCCGATGTCCCCCCCTCTCCCGGGGATCCGCAGGCGGGCGCAACGCCGACACGGGAATGGCGATGCCGGAACGGGTGGTGATGCTCCCCCTCCCACCCCACTAGGCCAGCCCACCTCCTTCTCTTCTCGAAGTTGTGGCTGTGTGGCTGCTGTCGCTGTGCAGTAGATGGCATGTCTTTCCATCTTTCTCTCTCTCTTTCTCTCCTTCTCTCTCCGGTGATGGGCGAGAGGGTTTTCGTCCCGTGGCGTGGCCGAGAGCTGCGGGCATAATGACCGGATTCTCAGCTTCACCTTTGACGCGGCCAAGAGGTGATCCCACCACCGGCCTCCAATCTCAAAACTCACGGCTGCATGCTGCTCTAACCCCCTTCCTCTGAGTCCTCTACCAACGCTCGGACACCGCCAGACGCGAGGGGGGCCGAAAAAGCAATACCGGAATACCCAAGATCAGGGAAACGCGATGTGGGGGGGGAGACACAGTCGACGAGAATGGACTAGAGTCAATGGCCGAGTGGCCGAATAGCGACGGCCAAGGGAGGCAAACCATAGAGACAGTGGGAGGGGCATTCTCTCTCTCTCTTTCTCTCTCTCTCTCTTTCTCTCTCTCTCTCTCTCTCTCTCTCTCTCCCTCTCCCTGTGTGCGTGTGTGTGTGTAAGTCTCTCTCCAATGAGGCTTTCGCCCGGCGGACGCCGACTGACATCCACATGACATTGGTCGACAAACTCTAAAGTCCTTTGTCTTGAAGGCCAAGTAACTCCTTAGACAACATACATACATACATACAAACATACATACATACATACATACTTGATACATCATGCAGTGTCCGCCAATGGCGCCCGTGGCTATTGTCAGAGAGCGTCACTCAGTCCCTCCAACTCGTTCGATTTTCCGGCGGCGCCCCAATCCCATGTGAGACCTTCTCCCGTCATGACAGCCCGATCGTGCGCGTGTCTTTCTTTGTCCTTGTATGTATGAACTCCCAAGGCTGACACGCATCGTGGCTGTAATCATTGTAATCATTAGGGAGAGAGGCGAGAGTCGAGGCAAGGACGACAAGAAAGACAAGAAAGACCTTAGACAACCCCCCCCCCCCCCGGTAAGCCGCAAGAGGTTTTGCTTTCTTGCGTGAGTCGCATCTACTGCCGTGGGAGAGGGTTTTTCGGGGACGCCAAGGGATGGTTACCCTTACCCAAACCCTCGTCACATCTCAACCTGTGCGGGCCGTGGTCCGTCACTCATCAAGCAAGGGGGGGGAGCAGACTCTCTCACTCTCTCCCGATATAGCATGGCTTTCAGTCGGGCGAATACCTATCGACTCTTCTCGTCATTGAACCACATTGCCCGTGCGATGTGAACCCCGGGTCCGCGCGCTTTCAGAGGGGGAGGGGGGGAGGGGGATAGGAGCCGGGGGCCCGGACCGGGGTGACTTGGCTGGATCAACGCCCGCGGCGGCCGGGGGGGCTGTCTCGCCGGGGCTGTCTCGCCGGGGGGGGGATGATCGCCACTGGTCCATTGGCAATGTCTACGAGGATGTCTACGAGGCTTACGGCAGTTCGCAGGATGCACATCGCCCGCCCTGGAGTTGATCTGTCGATCCGGTTCGGCTCTATTATTAGGGACAGGGCCTGGTCGTCTGCCGAGGGAAAAAGGTGCCCCCACCCCCCCCCCCGGGTCCGAATGAGCGGATGAAAAGAAAGCAACCCTTGAGGAAAATCCATCAGCCGGGAGGGAGAAGATGCTATTTTCGGGACTCCGCGTCAAGATGCAAATCGGTCCGGCTCGTTGGGGGGGGTGGTTGCGAACCTATCCCCCCCCCCCTCCAATCGTCCAGGTTTACTCATCGCCCTTCATCACGTTATCAAGTCTTGAATCCTTCCCGCCCTCTTTATCTCTCTCTCTCTCTCTCTTTCTCTCCCGTCTTCGTGCTGGGCTTCAGCCATAGAAAGTGTCGATCAATTGGCGATGAGCTCAGCGTCAAGCCGTATTGCATCGTTGCCCTCCTCCCCCCCTGCTGCCCTGCATCGGGCGGTTGGCTGACTATTCCTGGACCATGTGATACTCCCCCCCCCCCTCCGGGCACCTCTTGGTTGCGTCCATGCAGATGCGTGTGACGTTCTTCCGGGTGTTCTCTCGCAAATGCCACCAATAGCAGCTGTGACGATACATCTAGTTGTCCTCTATGCTGCCCGGTCGATACCGAAAGCCCATGCATCTGGTGATTTACTGCTTATTGTCGCCTTCGAAACCAGTCCAACCTACCCCGATAACTCTCAACGACAAATGGTCCAAATGCTTTGTGATGTCCAATGTGTTGACGGATGTTGTAATCCCATCTCGGCCTGCAACGAACCGGTTTCGCTCGACACATGTTTCCTCGAGCGTATTCTAGTAACACAATGACACAACTTCCCAAGAATGATGCACAGCAACTGGCCTGACAGCGCCCAATATCCAACCCTTGGCAGTTGGTAGGCTAAATCTATCGGCATAATTAGATGAGCAAAGAATCGAAGCAGAAACCAATAATATGACAGTGCTTTGGGCTATGCTAGAGCTTGTAATACAGCGTTTCTCTCTCGGGAGGCACACACTGTCCCATGACAGGCCGAGGTTTGGGCAATGCCGCAATATCAAGTCCACGTCGACCATCACCGGCCTCCCCAGACACTAATAAGGTGGAAATATTTCTTAAACCTTAATTACTTCAATGACCAACCTCGAAGGTGGTTTCTCAGCTCTGGCGGTGTACTCCCCAAATACCATAATCAGTTGTCGCGATGGCAATTCTGGAAGCAACCGATTTTACCGTCTTTTCATCTCCAGTTATGCCCGCAACTATGAAAGCGACCACCTTCGGCCGGGCAGCGCTCATCCAGTTGTCCAAACTCGGTCCGAGCCTCTCCTACATACGCTGCTCAAAGTGTGTCGAAGACGCAAGCGGCTTCCGATATCGTCCCGTTCCATTTGGTATTCACATTCAGTCTCGGCCTGCCAGCACACATCACAGCGCTTCACGGGGTTGTGCAAGCGGAAATCACGGAATGAGAATCAAGTCCCCTTGCTTCGAAACTTATCAAATGTGCGTCGAAAAGAGCCGGAGCGCTTCGAGCGGCGAGCTCTAAACTCCGCACCAGTTGGCTTCGGTCCAGCGTACCTAGATATTTGATCAACGCTCTCAGGTCGTTCGTAGCGCACAGGAGACACCTGGTCTCTCTGGCGTCCCCCTCGTGATCCAAACCAAACTACAAAACCAAAAGGAGAGGAACCACATAACAACGCCGGGGAATCAATGAATGACAAAAACAACGCCCCCCCCCCCCGCCCAAAAAGAAAACCGGTAACCTCATTGCCATAAAAGAGAAAAAAAAAACCTTTGGTATCGCGCTGTTCCTTTTCCTTTTCCCGCCCTCCTCTCTTCCATAGACACACACACACACACACAGTCTCTGTATCTCAAAAATGGCCCAGTGACCAGGCTCTCACCCCTCACCCGTATTGCCAGCAGCCTCACCTCCCACCGTCGACTTCAAGAGGCCTACCCTTGAGAGCCGCCGCGGTCCCCGTGGTCCGGGTCATCCGGCTGGAAGCCGCCGCCGCCGTGCTTGACCTTGCGGTACTTCCACTTGCTGATCGCGCGCCTCGGGCTCATGGCCTTCTTGAACTTGGTCCAGGTGCCATCCCTCTTGCCCCCCGCCGCCACCGGCGGCAGCTCGTACTCGCAGTCCTCGAACGGGTTGTCGCCGTCGCCGTGGTCGTGGTCGTGGTCGTGGTCGTGGTCCCAGTCCCGCCCGGCCTGCTCGTTCTGCCCCCGAAAGTCCTCGCCGAACGGGCTGCTGTCCGAGTACGGGTAGTCGTCGTCGTCGTCGTCGTCTTCGTCGTAAAAGGGGCTCGTCGCCCGCCGGCGGAAGGTCGGGCTCCGCGGGGACGGCGTGGCGGACCGCGGCAGCCAGGAGAACATGCGCTGTGGGTCGGCCGGGGTGGAGGCGGCGGCGGCGGCGGCGGCGGCCGGCGGCGGCGTGGGTTCCGGGATGACGGTGGTCATCATCGCCGTGTCGATCGTGCGCCTCATCCTGTTCGTCGACGCGCTCGGCTACATGGTAAGAGAAGAAAACGTTGTCAGTCTTGAGCCCCCACGCCGCCACGCGCGAGTGTGTATCGAGTTCTTGGCAAGGAGGAATTGGTGCGTAATACTTACAGGTTTTGATATCTGCGCCTGGGAGAAGGCGGTGCTCTTCTCGTCAATATCCATCGACGATCCTCTCGCTTTCTCTTCCTGATTTCGTCCGTATCCGTCCAGCATGACGGGGAGAGAAAAGATTCCGAGGAGTGGACGGAGGAGTCTTGCTGTTTTTCGTCCAGCGATCTGCAGCGCGGGGAGAGAGAGAGAGAGAGAGAGAGAGAAAGCCGTTTAAGGAACCCCGATTCTTTTTCTTTCTTTTTGTTCTTTCTGTGTGCTACCAGGCCGGCACTCTTATTGAATCAAATTCTTTCCCACGGCGGCGAAACGACCGTTGGGTGGCGGGGAAAGGGGAAGGGGAAGGGGGGTTAAAGGGGGTGAAGGGGGCGCGAGCGAGTATGGCCAGCCACCTATTTATATGCTGCACGCAGGTATGCCCGGAAAAAGGGGTGACGAGTCATTGATCTCATGTTCTAAGCTTTTGCCTGGGTCGTCTTCCTTCGATCGCCGCGATGCATGGAACAGCACATCTCGATGGATCTTTTTCTGGTCCCGAGGGGAGGGGAAATACTGGGGTTTCCCCTCAGACATGGGATGGCAAACGAGGCCATCTCGGTCGATCTTGCGTCACAACCCGTATGTGTATGTACTTGTATGTACACCACGTCAATGCTTGACAGGTGGGATCGTAGAGTTCTTCTTGATGGAAATAGCATCTGGGGAGGCCCATGTTGGACGGGAGCTTTGTCCAGCCCGCGCCGGAGTAGATCAGTCCTATCCATCATCTATGCGGGGGCCTTCTCCGACTTATTATTACATGGATAGCCCGGTTACGATATCCGTTCCGCTGACAGCTATTACCTGGTCCATGATGACATGGCGCTTGTTGCGTCTACGGTCTGCAGACTCTGTACGGATTCAGAACGACTGAATCCGTAGGGCCACCGTGGGAACAGATTCCCTTCCCTGTGCCTGCCTCTTTCTCTTCCTTCTCTGGGTTGCATGAACAGCGCATCTTTACTGCTGGACAACAACTGTGCGTGGCGTTCATGGAGCATAAAGATCGCACAGCCGTGTTTGACTGCAACTTGAAAAGCTTTGAATGCACGCTGTCAGGGAACCAGGGCGCTTCGACACGATCATCATGCGTGACGACCGTTGCGGTGACAACTGGCCCAAGGTAAGTTGATGTTACCTCTGGACTGCCGCCGTGCATGAAGTCCCCATGCGGAATACAGATGGGATTCTGTCAACCCCCCATCTTGCCCATGAACCCTGCATCAACCCTCATCAACCCCGGGTCTTCCGATCGATCCAGCCCGTGCGCCGACTACAGTACCTACTTCCCACTCTTCTCTCACTATTGGACGGGACAGAGGGGGGAGGGGGGGGGGACAGCGATCACAGACCCCGTTTGTTTCTTCCGTGCGGTCCTCGGTCCTTCAGGCGACTGGAGCAGTTCGCATGAATCTGATCAAAGTCACAATCCATTGACCATAGCGACAAAGCGCCGAGTTAGATCCTTGATGACGTTCACTGTGTCGTTCTTGAATCATGCCCGCTCAATCCACTCGCCGGGCCAGCGCTCTAAAATGTCAACATAATTATAATTACAGCTTACGAATTCGATAACACTAGGTTCTGCGAGCGATGCCTGCGAGATCGCTTGCCAGGTGACGTAGCCCCCGCGAGATCCCCAATGGCGCAGGGTTCGCGCGTCGGATGATTATGACCAAGTGTCCCAATTTCACCCAACCAAGTATTGGCCCAGTCAACGGACCCTGGAGCCTCGACAAAATAATGATGGGGCCAGGGCATTGGGGCTGGGAACTGGGCCGGGCATGGCGCTGCGGTGTGATGAACAAGTAAGAAGCTATGTGAGATGAGGTTGTGAAGTTGCTTGTCAGCTTGACTTGGAATGCCAGCTCAGGAGATGTTGTTGATAGATACCGTATACGGGTCCTTGGCTTTTTATCCAGGTCTAACGGCAGTGCTTAATTAAAAGACTTTTTTCCCCTGGCGGAGCCAAAAATGCGTTATTAAGCCGAGTGTTGGCGACGATGTCGTTACTACTCAACCGAGTTAACAGCTTCAGCTAATTAAGTAATTAGTCCCTTACCTCCGAAACCGAAGAGGTTAGCTAATGATGGAGCACAGAGATGATGGCCTTTGGCGCGATCGATCAAACACGGAGATCATACAGACATCGGTACTAGGACCTATTATTCACCCCACTCACATGCACTGGTAGACATCAACAACATTTACTTATGGTCGTCTCATTGGGGCCCGAACTTGGTGATGATGACTTCACTCTCTATGTCTGAGTCTCCCACACGTTGAGAATGCCCGAGTCGGTCTGGGCGTGATGCCCGCTCAGGTGTCAGGCGATAGGGTCGCACAGAGTGAAAGAGCTAATGATGGCACCCGAAAGGTAGGTATGTGTATGAATGACCATTCGAATCTGGCCTCCTCAAGCCTCTGGCTCACGGAGGCCCTTAAATACCCTACTGATCCCTAGCTCCGGGCCCCTCCGGATCCCTCCGGTGCCCCCCTGCATCCCATCCGTAACCCTTTCGTCATCGACTTGTCATCAGTCCCTGACATCAGGCACCGCCCGACAACAAGATACCGCCCACCGGCCGAGAAGGCCGCCGAGACGGCGAAACCGGATTCCAACCTCGCCGAGTACACCGTCTTGCCCGTGGCCAAGTCGGTGACGTTTGCCGTCTCGAGGTTTTAGCTGCTCGCGGCGCCCGTCTCGTGGTCCCAGACCGTCACGGTCCGGCGGCGGCGTCGAAGAGGCTGATGTCGTTGAAGAAGTTGGACACGGCGAAGGGTGAGGTGAACGTGATGCCGACGGGCTCCTTCTCGAATTGCATGACGACCTTTTTGACGTGGCGGAAGGTGACGGCCGCCGGGGTCGGGACCAGGGCAGAGTATGGTTCGGCGCTCGGACTCGGGCCACTCGGCGAGGTGTCTTCGGGCAGGAGGGAATGCATCGATGCGCGGGCGGCGTTGCTGGCGGTGACGGCCAGTCTCGCCGTGTCCGATGCCGGGACGGTGGTCGAGTGGCTGTGGATGTAGGACATGAGATACTGTTCGCGCCTCTAGCAGAAAGCGGTCCTCGCCCTCGCAACTCGCGGCGCTGCGCAGGAGGGCGGCGACGACGTCGGGCAGGCAGAGCAGCTCCTCGGCCAGCGGGGAGAGCCGGACCTGGGTTTCGGGATGGGCTGAGATGAAGGCTTGGACCGCTGCGGCGGCCGGCGTCAAGCCGGACTGCCGCCTCTGGCACTCGGGGCCGAGACCGGCGGTGTGTGATCCGTCTATTCGGTGAGAGGTGGGTGGGTGTTGTTGTCTTTTGTACTGGGTCTAGACTCTCATGCAGAGAAGTCAAACAGAAGGACAGAAAGGAACTCACACTAATCATCTCACGGTGCAAACTGACGCAGTTATACAGGGAAAGGCTCTTTCGAAAGCGTTCTCTCGACGGCCGATGAATGATCAACTGCGTGGTACGGGCAGTTTAGGCACTGGCAGACGGATTCCCCGATGCGGCTATGTATGCTGAAGGTGCCAGATCCAATCGCACGTCGCGGGTCCGTCGCTGCGGTCAGGTCTCGTCTCTTGCCTCTGGCGGCTCCAAGATCTATCCAAATAGTACAGATCCTGCGCTTCTTGCTGTGCTGTTCAACTGTTTGCATCAAAAGAGAGAATGTTGTAGCTGTGTTCTCAGTAGGTGTTAGAGACAGTGTAGCCACGCCACGACATCTAACGTTTATGCTGATAGCGTCAGGTTGTACTGTAATCCAGGGAAAATGCCGCTCCTTTGTAATTCTCAACGGACGTGTAAAATCTTGTGCAACTTAAAGCTTATCATTTGTATACAAATGTTTTTGGATTTCGGCAACGATCACACTATCACTGGGTGCACACACCCACCAATCCCCGATAGTCTAGTGGTGAGGATATCTGCTTGTCAATGTGAAACGCACAACTCGCAGGGGACCGGGGTTCAATTCCCCGTCGAGGAGATTCTTTTTGCTTTCCCAATCCATTGCATCTGTACAGTGCCGGAATCTCGCTTACTTACTATCGTCATGCTTTACCCCTGTCATCAACAAATGAGTCCTTGATAGTCTAGTGGTTAGGATATCTGCTTGTCAAGACAACGATTCGCAGGGGACCGGGGTTCAATTCCCCGTCGAGGAGTTCTTTTTACATTCCTAACCTATGATGTCTCTTGCTGCCTCGCTTGGTTTCTTCTACCTCAGTTACCTTGAGGCGCTTATTAGGTTCTGCACTGCATACCTATTTTCCTCTTTTATAGGGTCTATTATTACCTGTTCTCTACTTACTTATTCTGCTGCTAAAGCTGTTGTCGAGATTTGTCGGGCTTAAATCGTGTAGACAGACTTTGCTAAGCTGACAACACCCTCTTCAGTCAAGTCAACGTCGGCTCAAACCTGCAAGGATGTATTATATAGTTTGTCGTGCGTTTTTGTTCCCAAGAGGATGGATAGATAAGCGATCCTTCAGCTACTTCAGGAAGGTAAACAAACTCGCCTATCGCCGACTCCGCACCGGCAAAACATGCTCCGGCTTGCTTATCGGCCTCGAGCGGATGGACTGTAACTATTACCTGTCCGTAGTCTGTGACTCCGTAGAATGTTCCACACTTCATTCTTTCCATCCGCCCTTCTTCATTTTCATCCAAGTTGGCATTTGAGTCCCTTCAAGCGGCTATCCATCTAACCCATCCAAGGCCATGATGACGGTCCGCAAAGCTGCTCCTCCCCCCGTCCTCGCCGCGGCAAAGGGCCGATGCCGCAGCATCATATGCCATCCCGGAGAAGCTCATCAAGCCGTGGAAGCTTCCCAGGCAAAACACCTATCTGTTCGTCAACGCCAACGTCGTCGACACCGCGGCCGGCGTCATCATCGAGAACACGACCGTCAAGATCTCTGACGGGCTGATCGAGAACGTCGGGGGAGGAGGAGGAGGAGGAGACGACCCCGCAAGCATCTCCGGAGACGACGACGCCGGCGCCGTCGTCGTCGTCGATCTGCGCGGCAAGTTCCTCTCGCCGGGCCTCATCGACTGCCACGTCCACGTCACCTCCGTCCCCGGCGAGGCCAACCTCGACGGCGGCTTCGGCATGGACGCCGCTGTCTCCCACTTCAGACAGCCCTTTGTGTGCGGCCGCATCCTGAGCAAGGGCTTCACGACGGTCCGCGACACCGGCGGGGCCACCCGCGCCCTCGTGGAAGCCATCGAGGACGGCGTCTTCCCCGGCCCGCGCCTCTTCATCGCCAACAAGGCCCTGTCGCAGACGGGGGGCCACGGCGACCGGAGGGGCGCGCACGACCACTCCGGCTTATGCTGCGGCGGCGGCGGCGGCGGAAGCGGCAGTGCCGGCCTATCCGTGGTGGTAGACGGCGTGCCGGAGTGCATCAGGGCGGCCAGGGAGCAGCTCCGGACGGGAGCGGACTTCATCAAGATCATGGTGGGCGGCGGGGTCGCGTCGCCGACGGACGGGATCGAGAACGTGCAGTTCACGGCGGACGAGATCCGGGCCATCAGCGAGGTGGCGCGCGGCCACGGCACGTCCGTCACGGCGCACGCGTACACGCCGCGGGCGATCCGGCACGCGGTGGACAACGGCGCGGCGGGCATCGAGCACGGCAACCTCCTCGACGCCGAGACGGCGGCGTACATGGCGGCGCGGGGCGTCTGGCTGACGCCGACGCTCGTGACGTACGACGCCATGGGGTCCGGGCGGTACGCCGGGTTCCTGCCGCCGGCGAACCGGCGCAAGAACCGCGAGGTGCTCGAGGGCGGGCTGCGATCGCTGCGCCTCGCCGCCGACGCCGGTGTCGTCATCTGCCACGGCTCGGACCTGCTCGGGCCCCTGCAGGCGGAGCAGAGCAGGGAGTTCGGCATCCGCCGCCGCGCCCTCGGCGACCGCGAGGTGCTGCGCTCCGCGACGGTCCACGCCGCGAGGATGCTCCGCCGGGAGGGCTTCCTCGGGCAGGTCAGGGCCGGGTTCGCGGCCGACCTGCTCGTGCTGAACGCGAACCCGCTGGAGGACGTGTCGATCCTGGACGAGCCGGAGCGGAGCGTGCTGGCGGTGATCAAGGACGGGAGGGTCTACACCAGCCGGTGGAGCAAGTTGCCGGAGGACGTCACGGAGCCCCCGGCGCTCATTGAGTAGAAGGGTTTCTTTCCCTCGCTTTGTCGATGTTGCGTCTCGAGGCCATGACACCTGTGGCTTCCGTCGACACTGGGCCAGTCACGCTCTCTCTGGCATCTTTAGGAACACCCTCCCCCTTACGAATGCAGATCACCAATGTCACATCACATCCCGCGTCTCACATCACCGGTCCATCATGCCAGGAAGCCATCAAGTGAAGATGAGAAGGGGGGGGCACAAAAAAGTCGCGCAAGATTGGTCTTAGCTGCTCTATCAATAGCTATCCCGGGCGCTGCTGGACATGCTATGCGTGACTTTCCCCGGCACCGTCGGCATGGGCATCACCGACATCACCGGCACCGGCACCTGGGTCGGGCTGCCGCCGCCGCCGCTCAGCCTGCTCTTGCAGTCGTAGTCGTTGAGGTGGTACTGCGACGAGTTGTCTTCCACGAGGACGAACCCGCTGCTCCCCTCGCGGCCCTTGGCGCTCCGCGCCAGCCTGGCCGAGTCCCCGTTGGAGGTGTAGTAGTGGGCGGTGCCCTTGGACGAGTAGTGCGAGCGGCCCAGCAGCGGACGCAGGAAGGGGATGCAGGCGAGGGTGATGCCGACGCCGGGCTCGAGGGCGCTGAAGATGAGGGCGTGGGGGATGTTGAAGGTCACGTCCATGTACTCGAGGCGGGCGAGGTAGTACAGCCGCAGGGCCGATACGATACACGTGCTATTATTGTACGACGGAAGAAGACGCCGAAAGGGTCAGCTCCGAGTCGAGAACCAGTGATACATAATGTATATATATATAAATGTGTGTGTGTATATATACACACACACATATATATATACATGTATATATGCTCTTCGGGTGGTGTGATGACTTACAAGACTCCCAGGGAAAAGGTCACGATGAGGGCGGCCTTCTTGTACGTCTCGAGACGCAGCTTCCACAGGTGCGAGACGGGCATGACGAGCACAACGACGTCGGTCATCATGTTGAGGACGCCCATGGTCCCGTCGGCGGCGGGCTGGTTTCCGCAGTGGCGGTTCTTGATGTCGAGCAGCCAGTGGTCCGAGAGGGGGCGGCAGAGGAGGAAGGCGATGAGGAGGGTGACGACGGCCCAGGCGGTGGTGAAGGCGGCGAGGATCCTCGCGGCCAGCACCATGGCGCGCGTGGTGAAGATCTTTGCGTAGAGCAGGAGGATGGCGATCTTGCAGAGGCTGAGGCTGACGGCCCAGAGGATCTGCTGTGCGACGAGGACCTGATGCGGGTGCCCGCGTGTCAGTCGGGGGGTTTTTTCTTTTTCTTTTTCTTTTGTGGTCACGGACAACTCTAATTACACGTTTGGGCGGAACATGAGATAGGAGAAGCAGCAACAAACCTTGAGAAACTTGATGATGGGCCCGAAGCCGTGCTTGGGGATGATGGCGGTGTTGTGGAGGCCGACGCCGCACTGGATGACGCTGACCATCGAGACGGCTTGAAGAGCGTTGGAGAAGACCTGGAGCGAGAAACGGAGCGAAAGACAAGTCAGTCCATATTACATGACATCCACGGTGCAACATTGTATATAAAAAATAATAGAAAAAAAATCATGAGCCGCGGGGACCAATACGTACGCAGGCTGCAATGATGCACCAGTCGCTCCCGTCTATCGCCCTGTGCGCTATGCGCTTCGCAAGCAGGCGCATCGTGACCATGACGGTTGGTAGGACGACGAAGGCGATGGACACGGCTACCACGGCCACCTGGATCTGCTCCTCGAGGGGGAAGATGACGAGTCTCTCCACCGTCGAGGGGGGCATCCTCGGGGGAGAGGAAGCAGGAGGAGGAGGAGGAGGAGGAGGAGCTGCCATTGTTTTTTTTCCTCTTTTGCCCTTGTCGTGACTCGTCCCTGGGTGGGTTTCGTTCGTTACAACAGAAATGGGGGATGACAGTCCTGGGCCCGGATGTTCCACGACGTTTGGATGTTGTTGTTTTTTTCCTGCGGGGTGCCGAGGGGAGGATAAGGCTTTTCCAGATTTTAAAAGCAAACACGAAGAACCTAGCAATCTGGGGCCGGGAGACATGGCATGGCCTGGCCCGGGGGGGGAGGGGAGACGAGGAGGACGGATAAGGAGGAGGAGGAGGACGTCAGCAAACAACAGGTTCTAATTTTGAACCTCGCAAACGTCGTTCCCCCCCTGGCCCCCCCGAACGAAAGGGGGCGGACGAACATGTTTGCTTTTCCTGCGATACGCACCCTCAGCCTCTCAGGTCATCGACTCTGGCACTCTGGCACTCTGGTCATCGATTTTCGTCCAAATCGGGGGGAGGGTGGAGGTGGACCGTGGAGTTTGTTTGCTTTTTTTGCCCCCTGTTCCCAATACTGAGTACGCATACACCATCGAAATTCGCCTATGTGGTGGTATCAAGAGCAGCCGCCGTGCAGACGCAATGCAGGGAGTGTGTGACAGGGATATGGACAAGATGTGTCGAGTCTGCTTCTTGTGCCTTTTGCAACCGAACAGAACTGAGAACTTCCGGAAAAGGGCTGACAACTTACAAGGGGTCGGCGGCGGCGAATCGGTCTCGTACCACCGCATACATACCTACCGGTACTCCGTACAAGTTCCACCGAAACTGGCAGACGAAGACGGCTGAGTGTGTGTGGGTGATGGGCTGGGCTGGATGGCTGCGCCGTGCCTTGGCCAAGGCCCAAGAGAGGGGGGGAGAGGAGACTCAGGAGAGAAGCGGGATGGTCAACGGTGTGATAACGTGATGAAGCCTGCCGGTGGGATCGAATCTGGCCGGCGATTGCAGATGACGCAGGGGTGCAGCACAGTGGTTAGTTGGTCGGCTGCAGATGGTCCATGATAACGACGTTTATTCGTTTGTTAGCTTGAACCGAGTTGATCATCTCACCTTGACGGTGCTCCCTTTCTCTCTCTCGCTCTCACTTCTACGGATACAAGCAAGTTGACAATCAGACGGAACCAACCAACCACTCAACCAACCAGAGCGGCTCACAAGGATATGCCCCCATCTTGGCTTGCTTGAAGAAAGCCGCCGCGGGCCACAACGGAAACACGGCAAACACGCAGGAACCGCTCGAGGAAACACGGATGTTGCCTGTAATTAGGCTGTAGGCTTTCGAAGGAGTAAGACTCGGAGTTCGCAGAGAAAACCCCATCGACACGTGTCTTGCCGTGCCACTTTTGAGACATTGATAAAGCTGCCAGGGCCCCCCCCCATCAGTTCTCGGCGGCCCATCCATCAAAGGGAGGGGGAGGGCCCTTCTTTTCTTTTTCCTCCAGCTCCAAGTCGGCCTAGCGTTGCTATGTATGCAATGCTAACACAAGGTTTATATGTCAGCCACGCATAATATCCCCGTCTTTCCATATGCCTGCGTGGCCATCCCAGCCCAATCACGGCCGCCGCTGTCCTCCATTCGCCTGAAGCTGCTTTGCATGTTTGCATGTCTAGTTGCTCAACCTGCTCTAGTAGTATTAGCCTGTAGACAGTAGGTCGATGCTGGCCTCCCTCGGCCGTTTTTTCTCGCGAACCATCTCCCAAGGGCCAAGGCCTACCTCCCTCAGCCCTCAGCCCAGCCCCTCCCCCCCTCAACCTGCGAGTAGTGACATATCAAGAACTACCATGTACTGTGGTGTAAATCAGGTAATGTGGACTCGCGTGGATAGCCTCCCCTCCCCTCCCCTCCCCTCCCCTCCCCCACGCCATTTTCCACCCCGTCAACCCCGTCACACCCTTGTCCACCGTTGAACCCCGAGTGGTACACCATGGGAAACCATCCAGAACGGGCTCTTCGTCCGTGAGGGGGGGGGGCAGGACCAACCTAAATCCGACGTCTCGCTCGAAAGCGGCAGGGCCAGCATTAGTCTCGGCCCTCTCGGGGCCAGACTTTTTTTCCCGGCCACGCCGCCCGCATGCCTACCTACCTACTACGTACAGCTACTGTGTGTTTTGTCCATCTGTTCTGGCAGCTCTGCTCATCTGTGAAGCCCTTTTCGGCCGCCCGCGTGCGCAGGCGGCGGCGGCGGCATGGCAAGCTCGTCGGAGCTACACTAGACCCATGCACGCCGGGACGGGAGGCAGAGGCCGGCCGCCCCGCGCCAGCCGGCGGCGGGCGTTGTATCCCACGGAGTTGCAGTGTGGTATGTGGGCCGGGGGCAGCCGCTTCATCTAATAATATTGCACCATGTGTGTGTGTGTGTGTGTGCCACCTCGTGTCGACCAAGCCCTCCCGGCTTCCCCGGCGGTCCTTAGTGTAGTTCCTCGCCGTCACTGGTGGCTGGTCTGTCAGCGGCCAGAAGCCATCCGAGAGAGAAAAAGATCCTTCTTCGCCTTTCGTGCCGAACCGAAAGGGACGAGATTTGCAGACTGCAGACAAAAGGTCTCGTACGGGTGGACTGGCCACTACTCACTGATGCAATGTGACTCCGACCAGGTTTGGTATCATGAGTTGAGGGGTTTTTTTCTTCTTCTTTCTTTTTGAGCAAAATCTACAGCCGAGTCTTTATTTTATGCTAACCACATCTATTTACACCGAACAAGGCTCGTCGCTATGAATGAAGGCGCACAAGCCGAGTCGAGTGTCCATGCGGCTCGACACAAAGATGGCTGGAAGATGACGAACGAGTCCAGAACACAGCACATGGCCTAATGGCACGATGAACACGCGGCACCTCGTGGAGCTAGCATTATTTTGCCTCGCCGAAGTTGTACAGGATGTGTCTCTCATGAAACTGATAGTTTGATGCAGGGGCGACAACAGGCTTGCGTCCTTTTTCCTAGGAATAATGCAAGTATCACTAGCCACATCCAGCTGGAAAGGCTAGCCTGATGATGGAAGGGAAGAGGGTGCCCTGGTGAGAACTTTCTGCCTCTTGGAAGCCTCAACACCGGAACGGCAGAGCTCCTTCGACAGAGAGTGACTGAAGACACCAGACGAGAACCAGCCCATCACCAATGAACCCAAGGCAAATCACTCGCTAGCATCACCCTTTTCACTTTTCTCCACAACCAAGGTGGAACTGATAAACTCAGAACCAGCTTAAGGCTTCGGACTCGGAGTCCTAGGGAGCAGGACAATCTCTAATTAGTCACGTTGTATCCAGCTCTTGACTCTCGACTGTTGACTCTCTGAACTAATCTCTGAACAAATCTCTACGGAGCCCGTCTTGAAAAGACCGTCGTCACCGTCGCTCTCTGGCCAGTTCCACCGCCCTCTCCGCCGCTTTCCCAAAGTCGGCCTCCGTGTGCAGCCCCAAGTCAGCCTTTTCCAGCTGCGGCGGACCCCGTTAGCAAATCCGTCGACCGGAGGAAACCACACGGGAAAAGCCGAAAAGGACGTACGATCCTCAGTCCCAGTTCGGAATTGGTGCCCTGGAGCCGGACCACCATGGGCACCCTCAGCGGGCCCAGCTGCTTCGCCGCCCCGAGGATGGACTCCGCAACCATGTCGCCTCTGGTGATCCCTGTGAGAAGATGCCGTCGTATTAGTCGACCGGAAGACAGCCGTCCACTCACCCACCGTTCTTCCACCCCCTTCGTCCGTCAGGCACACGCGAAATTAGCAGCCAAACTCACCGCCGTAGATGTTGACGAGGATCGCCTTCACCCTCTCGTCCCTCAGCACGATCTCAAACGCCTTGACCATGGTCTCCTCGGTCGCCTGCCCGCCCGCGTCGAGGAAGTTCGCGCCGGCGCCCCCGTGGAGCGCGATGGCGTCGTTGGTCGCCATCGCGAGCCCCGCGCCGTTCACCACGCTGCCCACGTCGCCGTCGTCCATCCGGACGTACGCCAGCCCGTACTTCGCCGCTTCCGCCTCGTCAGACCGGCCGGGCGGCGGCCCCTCGTGCTCCGTATCATCATCAATATCATCGCGCAGCGAAAAGACGTCCTTCTGCCGCTCGCCGGCGGCGTCGTCAAACGTCAGCCTGGCGTCCCGGCAGCTGAGCGTCCCGTCGGGCGACCTCGCGAGCGAGTCGATCTCGATCAGGGTGGCGTCTCTGGCCGTGAAGAACTCGTACAGCCGGCTCAGCAGGTTGTGTAGGTTCCCCGTCTCCTGTTCGGATGCGCCCAGGCATCGCGAGACACCCCGGACGACCTCGGGCGTGATTCCCTCGGTGTAGCCAAGCCTGAAACTGTGCAGATCATCATCCTCCGGGTGTTGTTGCTGCTTCGCGGTGGTTTCGGCGTCGAGCCCCCCTCGCTTCGAAGCAACGATCGACGGGCAGTAATTTTCGCGGTCGAACGTGATGGCCAGATACCATTCAGCAGCAGCTTCGTGCTCGATTGACTCCGTGACGATGGACTTGCTGTCTGTGTTGTTGCGTCTAGACAATCCGCCCGTCTTCAGTTGGTGCCCGAGCTGGCTTTCGGTGATGCCTCTGGCTGTGTTAATAATACTGTTAGCAGCATCGGTCTGTCCAACACTGCCTTTAAAGTTCTCTTTGTCGGTGGTAATTGCACATCTGCCGCGCCTCGAGGTCTGTGGCTCGGTAACGCTGCTTCCGTCTAATGGTGTTAATTACTGACGACTCAGAACTCTAGGTCTTGCATCAAACTGAACATACTCAAGTCTTCTGTAATGGCTCTAGCCTCAGCCAGTCTCCGGGCGACCTTTCCTCTGGACACCGGGATTCCAAACTTGGGATCGCCGTGTTAGGCATCTGTAATAGTGCATAGGGTGGCCGTAGGTCCTTTGATTTACCTCTTTCAGAATCTCGTGCGCCTGGTGGCCGCCCAAGGTAAGCCGTCTTACCTGCTGGCGAGATGTCTGAGAGACTCGTCAGCCGTGATTTGGGATTCAGTATGATGGTTACCGATGCCTGCATGCCTGCTGTTTGATGATACCCCTCTCAATCTTTGACAAGATGCTCCGAGACGCCATGATTAGCAAATGACAGAAGTGACTTGACACGAAACGCAAGCACAACGAGGGGATGGCAGAGCAATAGCCAGCAGGGACAGTGCAGTCGTAAAAGTGACAAGTTTTAGCTGTCCAAGACGTTAGGTAGCTGATGGTACAATGGGTGGATGGGTACGTCATCGTGGCATATCGCGGCAGCTTTGGGCGGCTTTGTTGGGGTCGACATAGCCGAAGCCCGGGAGCGGGGAAGATAGATGATCGGTTAGGTATGTCACCGGGATATATTATGTAGAACCCGGGGTTTTTAGTCATCAACTTGTTGCGCTAAAAAACCCCTCCTCACAGCAGAAAATGGGGTTGTCACTCCGTCTACTGATACACAAGCTGGCTACTACTGAAGGAGCTGCTCTGATACGCTCTAGACAGCCTACCTCCCTTCTGGGCTTGCTGCTGCTAACCCCTGCCTGTTCTTTTCTTTCCTTTCCTTCTCTATAGATGCTTTCTGTCATAATACTGAACTGAAGCTATCACCACTTCTACGCACGTACACGTATACGTGTAACCCTTCTAACGGTTTCTCGTAGCTAAGTTGACAACCCTTAACGTAGCGCAATCAAATTGTTCACCAGAATAAGTATTACTAGATAAAGTCAGAAGATACTCTAAAAGGGTTAACAAAGCAATGTTAGGGAAGCACACCTACTAACTCTAGAATAAGCTTATGTAGAAAGAAGCAACCACACTTAGGTATGCAACTCAGGACTAGAATAGCCAAGACTGAATAGATCTTTGCATCAATCTAACGCAGCAACTTTAAGCATCACTAGGAATCAGGAGATGTTGTGTTACATAACAGTCTAGTATAAAGAAATCCACAAGGCGTTCATTACTGACTAGAATTGATTAACAGCAGGGTTTTTGGCGACAAAGTCTTAGCAACCTAAGACCACTGAGGTTTCTTAGACCCAGATGAAGACTCGTCGTCTAGGCGCCCCTTTCTCTTTCTTCCTTCTAGAGCCCTTGACTCTGTTTCTTCTAGATCACCTCACTCTATTTCTTGCGGATCCTCTCCCAGCATTTCATCCAGATCCCCTCTGTCTATTTCCATTTCTTCCGGGCCCTCTCTACCTATTTCTTCCATACCCTCTCTACCTATTTCTTCCTGACCCTCCCCCTCTATGTTATCCTGGGCCCCCGCTCCCGGCGGTAATAGATGACAATACACCGTTGCCCTATCAAACCACTCCTCAGAAACTCGCGACGCAAAAAATGCATTTCTTACGGTAATCTCTACAGAATCTAGTGTCTGTCCGGTTTCAAGAAATGTCCGCGTGACAGCTCTAAGGAGTGCCGAGTCTTGAGTTATTCTCCATGAACCATGATTCGGCGTAATAGTGTACTCGGGGCCTAGGCCCGGAAGGTCGGGTGAGTTGCTGAGAAGGTTGACCAGTTCAGAGTTGTCAAGTAGTGTAAATGTTACCGTCCAAATAGACCCAAGTGGCCTATCTGCGTGCCTGGGGCTTGTTACAAGTTGAATAATCTCAGATAGATCCAGCCTTTGACTACCACGAGGATTTTGGTTTTCTAGGTCGACTTGAACTTCAGTGATGATTATTTCGTGGGGACTATAGAACGGGCATCTCAACTCTACGACTGACTGGTGAAAGCCCCAGCCAGAAAGGGCTGAGAATACTTGGTATACTTCTTGATTACCTTCGTCTGTCCTCCACTTATGAACAGTATAGATCATATCAAGATCAGCCCGAAGACCTTTTCTAGTAATATGACGGACAGCAGAAGTAAACGATGTATAGAAAAGTAGCAGCCAGAGAACAGGCAGGTATGTAGAATGCATTGTAAGAGATAGGCTTAGGTTAGGAAGCGATCAAAAGTGCTGTTGAGCAACAGGTTGAATGGAACTAGTGTATTGATGTAGCACTGGTCACAGAATTGGGATCTCTTTATAGTCTCTCGTTAGGGTGTCTGAAATTACATAACCCTAGCAGAACCTTTCGACCTAAAATCTCATAATGCACTAGAGACAGAACTAGAACCTACTGTCGGGCTAGCCGTAATTACTTAATTAGTTGGTATTCCTTGTTGCTTGTTGTAACAGGGTACCTAATTACCCCCCAGTTGCAGAAACTTTATTGACGCTTGACCTTGACGGGCCTCTGATGTCAGCCGAGAAATAAGATTGAGGAGCAAAATAAGCTCTGCTTTGCTCTTATGTTGTTAAATGTCCTGGCCTAGCTTTAAGCACAAGCATAGGGATAAGATGTCACAGGCTGGGATCGCATAGAGTGATAGAGTTGCTGATAGGTAGGTGGGGGTTAGATGGTTGTGCTATTTTGACCTGCCCCCCCCCTAAGATAGATAGGTAGAGGTACTATCCTTTATGCTAGCTGTCCCCTATCCTAAGCCCTTCTGTGAAGGCGATAGTTAGCCTCCTAATAACCCTCTAATAACCCTCTAATAACCCCTTTACTAGGCTAGCCTCCTATCCTACGTCTAACTGTATCTCTAATCCTATTACTAGCCTATTACTAGGACCTACTAGACTAATTAGTTGTTAGCTATACCTCTAGTTAGCTAATCCTTATCTAACCTTAATATAATTCCCCCCCCTCTAAAGCCTTATCCTAAGGCTTCTATAGACCTATTCTCTTAGATCTAGTAACCCTCTATAGGTCTCTAGTTTATGTCTAGGTAAAAGGTCTAGGGAACCCTTTACCTTAGTCTAGTACTTAGATATAAGTGTTATCCTCCTAGCTAATACTATAATCTTTATATAAAACCTATAATAGTTATTTTAGGCTAGTAATTAACCTATAATTATTCCTTTTATCTACTAAAGGCTAATGTAGTAGATAACCCTCTAGTAGTCTACTAGGCTCCTTTATATATAAGATTAATATATTATTATACTTACTATAGACTAAGATATTATTATTACTATATAATAATATATTCTCCTTTATATAGTTACCTCTAAACCCTCTATAGATTATAACTTACTTATCTAAGCTAAGTAGGTACTTAGTACCCCTTAAGTACTTAACTATTAGCTTCTTTATTATTAATACTTTCTTTTATCTAATTATTTTAACTACTTTTATATAGCTAAATTTAGCTACTACTTATAGTAAGTATATTTATCTATTACTTATTATTATTATTATTTTTTACTATATAATTAGCTTTTAAATTTTTCCTTCCTATAAGTGTTATATTAGAACCTGTAGGTATAGGGCCCTATAGAGGTGGCCTAGTGCACGTGCCCTCAGCCTAGCTCCGCCTGACGTCACGTGACCCACCTTCTAGACCCACCAGACTGCTAGCCCCTTAAGGGCTGTCAGCCTACCTGTCACCTAGTGCCTAGATCTTAGCTCCTTAACCTAATACTAGCTTATATTAACTATGTTAAGTAGTAGCAGAACCTATACTTTAATTATAGGGAATTTAACCTTATAGGAGCCTTTATTATAGATTAGGTAAATACGCCTGCAATTAAAGCTATTTAGAAACGCTTTTTCTTTATTAATAAGCCTGTTACACTAGCTGAAGCTAAATACGCCTTCACTAGACTGCTACTAATATGCACGCACTAGTAGAGTTTTTCGCCTGTAGGCACTATACCTATAATAACCTTACTTTTCTACCTAGCTAGAGCTGCTATCCCTCTAGCTAACTAAATCCTTCCTTTATTTTACCTTCCTTTACTTCTTTAGCGTTAAATACGCCCTATTATTAGCTGTTAATTAATAACCTTAAGAGGCAGGCCTAACGTACCTAGCAGCCTAAGCCCTACTGAAAGTGTAGAGTAAAATTTAATACTAAGAATGCATTATTTACCTATATATACACTAATAACTGCACCTAAGCCTTTTACTGCTGCCTTTACTGTTAAGACTTCTGCTCTTGTAACTGCCTTTTTTGCTACCTACCTAACTGCTAGGCTACTCCTTTAACCTCTCCTTTAGCTTTAATTTTAACCTTTCCTTTAGCTTCTTTACCTCTAGTATAAGGCTATTTATAGCTATTAAGATCTCCTTTACTGCTAGAGCCTTTACTAATAGGGCCTATAAAGGAGTATACTAGAGCCCTATTCCTACTATTACTATATACTGCTGTAAAATTTAACGCCACTAGCGAGGCCCTTTATAAGGCTACTAAGACCTTCTAAGCTAACTGTTAATACTAAGAGAGATACTAATCTTTGCAGCCTATCCTATGCCTACTAGTTATATACACCTAGCTGCTGCTGCCTACACTAGTTACAGCTTTTATCTAGGCTGTTATATTAGCTGTTAAGCAGACCCTTTAGCCTGCACGCCTGTCTAGCCTGTTACGCCTATCTAGCCTGTCTAGCCTGCCTATATACCTAGCTAGCCTGCCTAAATACCTAGTTAGCCTAAGTATATATCTAGCTAGTGTACCTAGCCTATATAGTATAACTATTACTTTTAACCTATATAGAGCCCTATATAGGCTACCTAGCTATAACCTCTTAGACTATATTCTTAGGCTAATAGAGAGTCCTGTTATAATAAGGGATTACCTCTATAGCCTGCTATCTAAAGAGACTGCAATTAACATTAATAATAGCTAGTTATATCTACTAAAGGATTTATCCTAGAGTATAAAGCGCCTAGCCCTAATATATAGGGTTATTTAATAGTACTTTAGTATACCCCTCCTGCTAGCCTGTAATAGGCTTATAGGAGCTAAAGTTAATAGTTAATAGTTAGGTTATTTTACCTAGTAGCTTACGTACTTACGCCTGCTAGCTGCGCCTTTCGCTAGCTTCTACTTTTCGCTAGTTTCCACTTTTCGCTAGCTTCTACCTTTTGCTAGCTTCTACTAGCCCTCGCTAGCCTACGCTAGCTTTAGCTAGCTATCAGCAGCTGCAGTTATTTTCCCTCTATTACCTTCACTTTATGTTATTTCACTACAGTTAGGAGCTTTTTGCCCTATAGGCTGCAATCAGGACGATTGTTTCTTCCTTTATTAGAGGGGTACTTATTATACGTAGAACCTGTAGGTGTAGGGCCCTACAGAGGTGGCCCAGTGCACGTGCCCTCGGCCTAGCTCCGCCCGACGTCACGTGACCTACCTTCTAGACCTGCTAGACTACTAGCCCCTTAAGGGCTGTCAGCCTACCTGTCACCTAGTGCCTAGATCTTAGCTCCTTAACCTAATACTAGCTTATATTAACTGTGTTAATAAGCCTCTTAATACTCTCTTTTTTATTATTTTTTATACTGTTTTATTAAATTTTATTATTTTCTTTTTTCTTTTAATTAAATACTTAATTTTTATTATTACTACTACTACTACTTTACTGCTTTACTAATACTATAATATCTTCCCTAGTTTTATTTAACCTTATAAATAATAGCCTTAAGGCTACTTTTAGTAGTACTACTCCTATTAACCCTACTAATACCCCCCTACTACCCCCTAAGTCCTCTCCTAAGGTAGAACTTCTCTATTTATACCTTATCCTATACTACTACTACCTCTACTATATAGTTAACTAGACTACTTCTTTAGAAGGCTTAGTCCCTTACTATATAGATACTACTAGTATACCCCTTTAGTCTCCCTTTAGTAATCCCTTACTAATTGTTTTCTCTAGCTATTAGTAATAAGTATACTATATATACTTCTACTTATAGAAAAGTGTATATTCCTATAAGTTATCTCCCCCCTTTCTATTAGTTACTCTTATAACTATTTTAGTTTCTAGCTAACCCCCTATAGCTCCCTTACTCTACTAGTTATATTACCTCTTAGCTTTATATATTATTTAATAAGATAGCTAAGGATAGTACTACTATTACTACCTTTAATAAGGATAAGGTAAGCTTTTTTATAATTATAATCCCTATCTCCCCTACTAGTACCCCTCTAGTAGTACTCTATTAGTATATTAGTAGGTAAAATTTTCTAGGTAACTAATCTTACTCTCTAAGTTAAGGGTAAGAAGGCCCTCTAGGCTAAGGCTTCTTTAGCTACTATATCTAAGGAGAAGTATAAGGCTAAGGAGATTAAGGAGGTAGCTAAGCTCTATAACTATAAGATTAAGTCCCTTACTAAGACTACCTACTAAGCTAAGAAGTAGGCTATTACTACTACTTACTTTACTACTACTATAGAGTATACTACTGCTATATAGGAGGCTACTACTACTACTATTACTATCTAGACTACTACTATTACTTCCCTAGCTAGCACTATAGCTAGTATCTATAACTATATTAAGGATTTTAGTAAGGTATATATCTAAGTAGTAAGTTACTTCCCTCCTTCTACCCCTCTAGTAACCCCCTAATACTTCTTTCTTATTTTTATCTAATAAAAATTTTTAGTATTTAGCTATTCTTAATAAGCTATCTTATAAGCCCTCCTAAGAAATAGGTAGTAATAATAATACTATTACTAGTAATAAGGATACCTAGCGCCCCCCTACTACCCCCCTACTCCCCCCCTTATATTATTATTAGTTTGCTTTCTTAGGAGTTAGTAGTAGATAGTTATTAGGCCTAGCCCTAATTTCTAGGCTAATAGGCTAAATAAAAGTTCTTCTACCTTATTATTTATTTTCTTATCTATTAGTATACCCCTAGTACTCCCCTAGTACCCCTCCTCTTTAGTAACCTTTTATAATTATCCCTTAGTTCCTATAAGATATTTTAGTATAGCTCCTATAAGTTCTCTTCTTTACTATACTCTTTCTACTTAATAAAATATTATTAATTTCTAGGTAGTCCCCTATAGGCTACTACCTCCTCTACTTTATAGATATTGTTTTCTTCTTCTTTTATAAGGATATCCTAAACCTTATTATTATTACTATAAAACTTCTCTAGTTATAATAGTAAGAAGATATTATATATCTAGTATTTAGATTAGAGGTCTAATTTAAATACTACCCCCCTATTAATTATCTACATTATCTTAAAGGGTTCTAAATACTTATTGTCGCAGCAACTACCTGCAGTAGCTACTGTGGCTGGTGCGACTGTGGCAGAGGTGTGTAGTGCGCTTACTAACAGCCTTAGTAAGCACCCTTCGCTATACATATACATAGGCTAGGCTACTACTGTAGTTCTTAGCTAGTTAAGCACTTCTCTCTATAAGAGTCCTATCCTAACGCTCCTAGCCTACAACAGTTATAAGCCTAGCTCTTTACTAAACCCCTACTACCTCTAGGTATAAGAGTAGATAAGAGTATCTTTATAACTCTTCTACCTTTATACCTTTTACCTTTTAATAACTATACTAACTATAAATTATAAATACCCTTACCTAAACCCTTATATATAATAATAGGTAATACCTTAATAGCTATTCTAACTAGCCTATATAGTTTATTAGCCTCTAGGTCTACATAAAGACAGCCTATATCTAGGAGCTTATTAACCTAGACAGTAAGGATATTATAGATAATAATATAAAGCCCCTTTAAGGACCTAACTCCTCTAAGCTTATTGCTAACCTTAAGGTTAAGCGCTAAGCTAAATACTATAAGTAACTTACTATATAGGAAAAAGATAATCCTACCTAGATATATAAGCTATACTCTAGCTCTAACTAATAACTATACCTAGATATACCTAAGAAGCCTACCTCTATTACATTTAATAATATTAAAGATAATTATAAATAACTTATCTAAGACTATATAAGTAGAAGCTAGAATTATTTAACTATTATAGCTAGTTATAGAGCTATTAAATTGTTTATCTTCTATATTATTAATATATAGGAGCTTACTAACACCTAAATAAAGTAGCTCTAGGATAATATAACTATAATCTAGGCCTTTATATATATACTACATAAGAACCTAGCGCCTATAAACTCTATAACCCTTTCTACTATCTATAAAGAGTACCTAAATATACTTTCTAAAGTAGTAAGAGGTAATATAGCCCCTATAGCTTAGCATTCTAACTAGTATTAAGCCTACAGCTAAGCCTATATATATAATATCCTTAAGGTTAAAGGCGTCCTATCTACTAAGTCCTTTTTATAGGCTATTAGTGTATACCTTACGCCCTTATAGGCTATATAGAGTCTTTATAAGCTAATTATAAATAAGAGTCTTAGTTACCTTATCCTAACTATAGAGGAGTATAGCTAGATTTTTAGTGTATTATACTAGGAAGATATACTGTTTAAAGGTAGCAGTTATAGCCTAAGCCTTTTTGCTACACTTAGCAGCTATTTAGATAGCTTAGACTATAGAGACTTAGGTTCTAAAGAGTATCTATATAGAAAAGATTATTACTAGACCCTATAGGAGTATAGGCGTATATAAAAAGCACTTATAGGTAAATCTAAGCTAGTTAAGAAGCTTATAAATAAGGAAGTAATATATATTAAAGACTAAGTTATATCCTCTACTTTTAACTACCTTTATAGAAAATACTAGGAACTTAGCTAGCTTAATAGTAATACTAACTGTAGTAAGCTACACTAAGGCTAAGGTAGCTATAGAGGTAGAGGTAGAGGAGATAAGGATTCTAATAAGGATAATAACAATAAGGACTCTAAGCCTTAGTTTCCTAGCTATATTATTATAGTTACTATATTTAGTAACTAAGAGTTAGAGGCTAAGCCCCTTAGATTCCCTACTATCTTCTTAACCCTATTTAGATAACCCTATACCCTATTAAATAGCACTATATTTAACAGCTACAGTAGTTACTACCTTATAAATAATAAAGACCTTTTAGTTCTAAGTTCCTACTAGCCTTACACTAAGGGTAAGTTAATAGAGGTAGGTATAACCTATATTTATATCTTAGGTATAGGTAAAAGGATTATTAAGAATATAATTTATAGGAGTAAGGGCTATAATACTAAGGATCTTAAGCTTACTAACGTTACAGTAGTTAAGGGTTTTTATATTAATATTATCTCTAAGGCTAGCCTTATAGAGTAAGGTATTTAGTACTATAGTCTAAACACTACCCTCTACTATAGTAAGCTTAGTAATAGCGTTATACTTACCTAGATACTTAGAAAAGAGAACCTTACCTTCCTTAAATATAAGCCTATTTCTACTTACCCTCTAGACTACCCTTTACTAGTAAGTGTAGTAAGACTTATAATAATAAACTAATTTAATACCTTACTATACTAGTATAGTAACTACTAAATAGCTCTTAAGCCTAGAAATAATAATATAATACTCTAGCACCTATAGGCTAGCTATCTAGGGCCTAAAGCCCTTTAGTACCTAGTGTATAGCGCTTAGGGGGTAAAGATTAAAGGACCCTTAAGAGTTAAGTATAAGTACTATACTATTATATACATACACTAATTTATCTCTAGGACTCCCTTAGAGGACTAAGTAATAAGACTATACTATTATATTTTCTAGGACTTATTTAACTTCCTACCCTCTTTTAATAGCTATTCCTAGCTACTTATTATTAAAGATAAGTATTCTAGATACCTTTTTAGTTTCCTACTTAAGAATAAGTTAATAAATAAAGTTTTCTAAGTGCTATATGTATTTAAGATCTAGGTATAACGCTAATACAGCCTTATAATCTATAAGATCTATATAGATAATAAGTAAGTAGTAATTACTATTATAAGTAAAACTAAATTTAAATAATAAGTAAAGGATAAAGGTATTAACCTAGAGCTTCTACTACTAAACACTAAAGAGCCTATAGGTAGTAGTAAGTAGGTAGGACTTAAGGTTATCCTTAGAGGCATTAAGATATATAACATAGTAGGACTCCTAGAAGGCCTATAGGATAAGTATATACTTATAGGAATCTTTATCTTTAATATTAGTCCCTACTAGTATACTGCATAGAAATTAGCTAACTAGGTAAAAGAAGAGTAGTACTAGCAGTACTTTAGGTAGTAGGTACCTAAGTTTATCTATAGGATAACTTATAACCTATACCTATACTAGGGAGGTATCTATACTTACAGCTATAGAGCTTACCTACTCTCTAAGGAAAAGGAGAAAGGTATAGGATAAAGGTATTATAAAGTCTTCCTATATAGGTATATTAGATACCTAGTTAGGTATATAGCTAACACCTATAACCTATATAGGATCTAGATTCCTATACTTAAGTAGGTTATAATTATATATAATATTACCTTTAATAAGATAAAGTTCTACTTAAAGGATAACATAGCAGAAGCAATCCTTATTAAAGTAGCCTACTTAGTTATTAATAATATTATAGAGCCTATAAATACTATAAGCACTATCCTTAAGCTCCTAGAAGCCTTAGACGTTAAGGAGAGTAACCTTCTTACTTATATAAAGCAGCTTAAATAACTAGCACTAATGTAGTTACTAGTCCCTACGTTAAAAGACATTAAGATACCTAGGATAGCCCTTATAGAGGGTATAGGACTTATAACGCCTAAGTAAACCCCTAACCCTAAAAGTATACTAGCAGTTATAGGAGGGAACACTATTAAAATAGAGACTAAGAGTATAGATACTGCTATGCTAGCTATAACTGTAGATACTAGTAACTTAGATACTATCCCTAGCAGTAAAGGAGCTAAGCACTTAGACTATAATAATAAAAGGCTAAGTAGACTAGAGGTAGCGTTAAATATATAGATACTGCTAGAATAAAGATAGAGAGGGCCTATAAGGGACTATAGGGCGCTTACTAGGCATAGTATATATATATAATAACTACCCTAACACTTTATAACCCTATATAACTCTATTATATACCTTAGGATAGAATACACTAATCTTAAGAAGCATTTTAATATAGATTTTATTTAGACCTACCTCCCTAATTAAGAGGTAGACTAAAAAGATAATCTTACCTATTATATACTTTATAAAGTACTATAGGTAGTAGTATAACATAACTAAGTTAGCTAGAAAGCGCTATCTAAAGAAAAAACTAAGGTAGCATAGCCCTCTAACAACCTTCTACTTATCCCTATAAGCTAAAGGGAGCTTCTAAAGCTCCTACTAGAGTTACATAAGCTATTTATAGACATAGCATACTTAGAAATTAAAAAGCTAATAGACATAGGTATATAGAAGGTTATTAACTAAATTCTTATACGCTTATAACTACTACTATTAAAATAGGTGTTTATATATAAGTTTAATATAAATAACTTACTTAAGCGCTATAAGGCTAGGGTTATTATCTACAGTAATATATAAGGCGCTATAATTTATAATACCTATGCAGCTACCCTAGCAGTAAAGACGTTCTAACTTACTATTACTCTATTAGTATAATTTAACCTTAAGATATTATAATTTAATATTATTAACGCTTTTCTTAATATAATTCTTAATCTATATAACCTACTAATTATCTATAAGCTCCTATAAGGGTTTAAAATTATAGGTAGGGTTATTAAACTGTATAGAGCTTTATACAGGCTTTAGGATATACCTAAACTCTAGTATACTGCCTTCTCTACTACGCTTAAGAGCCTTAGGCTTAGCCTAGCAGTAGAGGATCTATATTTATACTAAGATCTAGACTACTAGATTATTATTATCTTCTATATAGATAATATTATTATTATATTTTACAGTAACTATATTACCTATGCAAACACTATTATTAACAGTATTAAGGCAGCTTATAAGATTAAAGATAAAGGACTAGCTAAATACTACCTTAAGGTAAGGATTATATAAGACTAAGCTATAAGGTAAATCTACCTTATCTATAATATATATATTAAGAATATAGTAAAGAAGTTTAACCTTATAGATAATATCTACCCTATTATACCCTTACCTAGTAGTATGTTAGCAGCTTACTAAGGCTAGGCTACTGCTATTAAAATTAAGATTTTCTAGGAGAAAGTTAGTTCTATCCTATACACTAGTATCCTTATATATCTAGATACTGCCTTTATAGTTAGCTTACTCTTAAGGCACCTTACAAACCCTAGTCCTAAACACTATTATATAATTAACTAGACTATCTAGTACCTTTATAGAACTTACTACCTTACCTTAACCTTTAGAAGCTAGGGAGGTAAGTAGATACTACAACTACTAGCTATAATTACAGCTAGTAATACCTCTTTTACTAATAATAAATTAACTTATAGATTATCCTAAGGCTTTATTGTAATTCTCTTTAGTAGTCCTATCTAGTAGAAGGCGTTATAATAGGTAACTGTAATAACTTTAATAACTAAAGTAGAGCTCCTTAGCCTCTAAGAGACTGCTAAGGAAGTAATAGCGCTCTACAGGCTCTTCTGTAAGCTTACATTTAACCCTAAGCAGCCTTATACTATCCTCTATAACAACAAACAGACTATTAGACTTATTATTATAGTAAATAAGAGGGTTATAATATACCTTTATTATATAGATATCTAGAATATATAGCTTTATTAAGAATATACTACTAGTTACCTTAAGGTTAAATATATTACTATAAAGGATATACTAGTAGATAGACTTACTAAGAACCTTACTTATAAGAAGTTTCTAACCTTTAGAGTTGTAAAGGGCGTAGCTGTTGTTAGTTAACAATAGGGGTACCTTAATTAAATATATCTACACTAAAGAGGGGAGATAGAAGAATCTACACTCTAGCTGCTCTCTAGGGGATAACTAGCAGCCCACTAGGTAGGCTGTAGTTAGCAAAAGGTTATTCTATGCGTAGGCTCTGCCTATGCTTATTATCTATAGCAAAGCCTATAACAGTATCCCCCCCCTTAGGCCCTAGCGCCCCCCTAGTAGCCTACCTATAGTCTTCCTAAGCCTATATATCCTTAACCTAACTTAAGGGTTCTTAAGTAGGCTTACTATATCTAACCTATTTAACTAACACCTATAGTGCTCTATTTCTACTATACTTCCTTATAGCTAAGATCTTTTTAATAGCCTATTTAGGCTTACCCTTAATATAGGTAATAGGTAGTAGGTAGAAGTTATCTACCTATTATCCTAGCAGGGGGTTACTAGGTACCCTCTAGAGAAGATCTACATTAAACACTTTATATACCCCCCTTAGTATATCTAGCTCTACTGTATTAGATAAAATAACCTTTATAACTCTATACTTATAATGCAGCTAGTTAAGTTTTCTTAAGGGCTTTAGTGTAGTTATATTTACTAGTAATAGCTAGACTATATCCCCCTCCTAGTACTATTTAGTAGGACTCTAGTAATAGTTAGCTAACTCTTCCTAGTTATACTTTACTACTATTATAGTAGCTTAGACTATTTAGATAGTGTCCTTCTAGCGCTACACTAGCTTAGTAGCAGTAACCTCCTAGCTATCCTCTAGTTCTATATTAACAGTTAGGAATAGGTCTATATAGAATCTATAGTTTAGGAAGAAAGGACTAAACCTAGTTATAGTTACTATCCTATTATTAAGCACTAGCTAAGCAGCTAGTAGGTAAGTATCTTAGTTATCCTATATAAAGCAAATAACTATCTAAAGGATAGCTTAGATTTCCTAATTAAACTGTTTAGTACTACTATCTATCTAAAGGTAAAAGGAGGTACTAAGGAGCTACTAAGCACTAGTAAGCTTATAGAAGTAATGCTAGAAATAGCTAGTCTAGTTACTACCTCTATTACTAATAATAGTCTTTAGTATACTATATATAGCATAGAAGATCCTTATAAAGCGTTTAGCGTAGGCCTCTACCTCTATTATCTCTATATCCTCTAGTATAATACCCTTACTTAGCTAGTTAATAATAACCTATAAGTAGTAAGTACCTTTTATCTTTATTAGTAGGAGGTAGGTAATAAAGTCTACTAAGATCTCTAACTACTTACAGTTAGGTACTAGTAGGGGCTAGAGTAAGCCCTTCTTAGCCTACTGCTAGATATAGCTATACCTATATATATTACAGTTACTAATAAATCTCTAAACTAGCTTACTAAGGTATAGCTAGTACTATTTCCTTATAATAAGTTCTAGGGTTCTGTTATACCCTAGGTAGCTAGTAGCTAGTATATTATAAGATATTTATATAATCCTTATACATAAGGTGTTAAGCAGGTTGTTAAGGCTATAGCCTCTAGGTACCTAGATCTTATCTTAGAACAATAGCCTACCTTATTAATTAATTTAGTACTCTATAATCTAGGCCTTTAATTATAGCTCTAAGGGGAAGGATCTAGCCTACTAGAGTACTACTATATAGGCCTTATAGTACTCCTTATTATAAATAACAGTATCCTTCTAAAGCTCTTATAGCTTATTATTATAGTTAAAGATTATTATATCTAGGATATTATAAGTAGTAGTATGTTAAGTAGTTACTAGTTAGGCTAAATTAGAGATAACTTAGATTACCTAGCCCTATTCCCTCTTATTATCCTATCCTTTTAGTATATCTTACTCTCTTTAGGATAAGGCGTTAGGGACTACTATAAGCTTCCTAGGCCTATATTCTAGGTAGAAGTTATACTAGGTAAGCTCCTCTACTTACTAGCTCTACTGCTCTATAAGTTACTACTTCTTTATAAAGTACTAGAGACTTTAGTAGTTAGTTAATACTTAGAACCTAGTAGTACTCTAGAGCTCTACCCTCTAGGCTTAGAGGTATATTAATACTACTAGTAACTCTTTATTATAGATAGGGTAGTTATATTATACTAGTATAAGCTTCTAAGAGTAGTATGCTACTATATAGGTGTTTCTATCTTTATCTTCTTAAGATATTACCCCCCCTAGGGTATAGCTAGAGTAATCTACTTCTATACTAGTAGGAGTGTTAGGGTTAAACTATTAGAGCATTAGTTCCTAGGTAAAAAGGTCTTTTAACTTCTAGAAGGCTGCCTCCTCTATGTCACCCTATTAGAAAGGTATACCCTTCTTTATTAGGGTAGTAAAAGGTTTAACTATTATAGTATAATCTAGTATAAAGATATAATAGTAAGTTAAGAAACTAAGGAAACTCTATACTGCCTTTAAGCTAGTAGGCGCTAGCTACTCTACAATAGCCTTAATCTTATTAGGGTTATAAGAGAGGCCCTCTCTAGCGTTTATAATAAACCTAATATACTTAACTAATATAATAGAGAATTTACACTTATTAGGGTTAAGGTTAAGACCTACTGCTTTAAGGGTATATAGAACCTAGTAAACCTTTTCTATATAGTCCTTCTTTAAGCTACTAGTATACACTAGGATATTATTAAGATATACTATTATAAAGTTATTAAGGTACTTCTATAAGATAGTATTAATATAGCGCTAGAAGGTTGCTAGGGCCCCTATAAGTCTAAAGGGGTAGACTAACTATTTAAATAGGCTATACTATATACAGAAGGCTGTCTTATACTTATATCCCTCTATAATCTAGATCTTATAGAATGCAGTAATAATATCTAACTTTATATACTATTTTATAGCAGTAACCCTCTAGAGGGTCTCTAAGATTAGTAGTAGTATGTATTAATTACGTTATATAAGTATGTTAAGGGTATAGTAGTCTATATAGAATTAAATCCTACTACCTAGCTTCTTAATAAAGAGCACTAAGGTACTAGCAGTAGAGCTGCTAGCCTAGATAAAGCCCTTATCTAATAAGTCCTCTAGGGTTTTCTTTAAAACTAATAGTTCCTCACGCAACATATTATATAGGGGTCCCTAGGGGAGTAGTAGATCCTTACTATTTAGTCCCTTCTCTAGGTATATCTTATAATTAACCCTAAGCTAGTATAGTAGCACTAGGTAGGCTTTTATAGGGTTAAACAGTTAGCAGAATTTATCTAATAACTCTACTAGGACTTTTATTATAATATCTATAGCTTCCTTAGGCTTTAAAGCCTTTTTAATATCCTTTAGGCTAATAGCTATAACCTAAGCTATAGCTCCTCTACTAGGTAACTAATCTTAGTTTACCTATTAGTATATAGCTCTAAAAGATAGGGCTAAGAGGAACTAAGCTAACTAGATCTCTTAGATCTATAATAGTTCTTCTTATATTATAAAGTATACCCTTACTTACCCCTTCCTATAGTATACTAGCTAGTTCTCTATATTATATATAATATAGTTAGCCTATATCTATAGTTTCCTAGGGAATATATCCTTATCTAGTCCTTTAATAATATAGGTATATATCCTTTATATATAACTACTAATCTCTATGTTTAGTATAGCTACCCCCCTAGCGTTAACTGTATTAGTATAATTAGTAAAAGCACTAAGTATATATCTAGTCTAATCTATAAGCAGTAGGTAGAGAGAGTAGGTAAAGGTATAATTTACTATAGTATAGGTATTACACCTAGAGTCTAGTAGGGCCTCTATAATATATCCTTTATTAACTTATACTATAATTAAAGCTAATAAGCCCTCTATATATCCCTTTTCCTTAAACTCCTTCTACCCCTCCTGTTCCTCCCTAGTAGGCTTAGGTACCTAACTTTACACCTAAGCTACTCTTTTTCTAAGTCTATATCCTTAGTTAAGTAGTAGACCTTATTGTTAGAGTAGGTAGGTACTAGCTATTAGGTTAGTACTATAGCCTTAGAGACTTAGAGTGTCTTATTCTTAGTGTATTATAGGTAGTTCTATTATAGGTACCCCTTCTTATAGTAGTAGTAATAATAGTATATTTCCTCCTTACCTAAGGAGACATTATCCTTAGGGGCCTTAACCTTATAGGTCTTAATAGCACCTATTATCTAGACATCCCTATTACAGTTAACCTAAGTAGTTACTAAGTACTTTAGTCTATAGGAGTTTATATAGTTTAGTTTCTTAGATATAGTCTAGACCTTATTAAGCTAGCTACTATAGTTTACTAGTAGGTTAACTACTGCTAGGCTTCTCTATAAGCTTAGCTTTAGAGCTCCTTTAAGGAGGGTAATCTTAGTATTATTAGCCTAGCTTACTCTATTAGCTTTAGTAAGGGCCCTCTCCTACTTTAGTAAGAAGTTAGAGAGTAACTAATTTTCTCTCTAATAGAGAGTATATAGTAAGGTAGTAGTATAGGACTAAGTGTTTAGGTCCTTATATATTTAGTTAAGGTATATTATAAAGTTATCTAGGTTATAGATACCTATATTCCCTCCTATAGTATAGAAGGTAGTAACTACCTACTAGGGACTAGTTTCTAGGTAAGAGTTAATTAAGTACTAGATCTCTATATTTAACTAGTAGAACTACCTATCTATAGTAATCTTATCTTATATCTATTAAGCCTAGCTAGCGTACTTACTTCTCTTACCTATAAACTTTAGGGGACTAGGTAGTAGCTTCTATTAGTAGATAGGGTTGTTAGGGACTACTAGGGGGTTATTAGTAGTATAGCCTAAGGTTATATTCCTAGTTATAGGTATTAGTTTAGCTTATCTTAACAGCTTATTTATAAGCTTAATAACTCTCTACTAGAGGAGGCCTACTATAGTATTTATTGCTACAGCAATCTAGGCCTCTAGCATCTCTTAGGGGGTTAAAGTGTCTATAGTGCAGGTATACAGTAAATCAGCAGGGCACTAGAGGGGCGCTAGTAGTTTAGTTAAGTATAGATATATAAAGGGTATAGCTATTATTAGTTAATAATAGGGGTGCCTTAATTAAATGTATCTACACTAAAGAGGGGAGATAGAAGAATCTACACTCTAGCTGCTCTCTAGGGGACAACTAGCAGCCTACTAGGTAGGCTGTAGTCAGCAAAAGGTTGTTCTATACGTAGGCTCCACCTATGCTTATTATCTATAGCAAAGCCTATAATAAGAGTATACCTAAACCTATCTAATATATATATACTAATTACTAAGAAGGATTAAAGTAGAGGAGAAAACAATTATTAATTTAAGGCTAAAGCCTAGCCTAACTAAGTACTAAAACTATTCCTACCTATCTAGGTATACTATAAAGTTATTCCTACCCTAGAGGGTATATACTAAAAAGATTCCTAGCCTAAAGGCCCTAACGCTAAAGATATTCTACCCTAAAGGGCTACTAAAAGAAAAGACTAACTACCTATAAGGGTATAAGAGTATATTTACCTATTAGTGCTAATATAGAGCTATAATCTCCTCCTTAATAGAGTTAAAGACTATATAGCCCTTAGTAACTAGCGTAGTAAGGTATATAAAAGTATTACTATTACTACCTAGTTATAAAGGACCTAGAGTTAGGCTTAGAGTAGGCTAGAGGCTAAAGGGAATTAATCCTATTAGTATATCCTCCTCCTTCTTCTCCCCCTCTACACTAGTAGCCTCTAGGGTATTATAAATATTACTATAAATATAGCTAAGGAGCTATATAGCTTATTAATATTAATCTAATGTATAGTAAGTATATAAGTAATAACTTACTAATACTAAAACTATCTTACCTATAGCCTTATCTATAAGGAGGGCTAAGAGCTTTAGTATAAACACTAAAACTAACTTAAGAGCCTCTAAGTAGGTATAGCTAGTAGTAGTATACTTAAAATACTTACCTTTAACTTAAGTAGCCTCCTCTATAGTAGTAGAGTATGTATAGTATACCCTATCCCCCTTACCTAAGACTATAGAGTAGAGGTAAGTAAGGTATAGGAGGGGATTTAGAGCTCTAAGCTCCTCCTCCTCCTCCTTATCTACTGCAGTAGCCTTACCCTTACCCTTCTTACTAGGTATAGATAAGGTAGCACTAACCTTCTTATTCTTCTTAGCTAGGGAGTTAGCTACCTTCTTAGGTATAGCCTAGAGGCCTACCTTCTTCTTCTTCTTAGCTATTATATATTAGTATCTTAAATTAAATACTTACTTAATAATAAACTTACCTAAAATCTTATTATAATATACCTTAATAAGTATATTAAAGTTAGCCTAGCGCTTAGCCTTAATATTTATAGCTACTTATAAAGCTACTTTAACTTTAGCTATATACACAGCCTCCTCTTTAGCCTTAGTGTAGTCCTATGCTACCTATATAATATATAACTCCTTATTAGAGGTAATAGGGAGGGGAGGTATTTTGCTAAAAGATAAGTCTACTAAACCCTCCCTACTAGTAAGCTTATCTAGGTTAGACTACCTTAGAAAAAGGACCTTAGTAGTAGCCTTAGCCTAGTTAGTGTAGTAGGTTTTAGTATCCTTATAGGTATAGTACTAGTTCTTTAATAGCACTATTATATATTTATATATATATATGTATTTATATATATATATGTATTTATATACTATTATTTGCTATTATTAGTATAGGAATTTAATTATATATAGGTTGTTTTATTTAAATAACTTATAATAATAACTCTTAAGTAGGTTAAAGAAAAGAAGGAAAAATAAAACAACCTATGTAGCCTTAATAAGTATTTTAATAAGTGTAGCTACCCCTAGGCTAACAGCCTAGCAGCCTTATAACTATTAGATAAAATTAATAACTAAAACAATATACTAAAAAACTATAAGAACAGCAGGAATAACAACTTATTTATAATAAAGGGTATTAAAGGCAAAGACGCTAGTTAAAGGTAATTATACTTAGATTCCTATACTATTTCTTTTATATTACAATTACTATTACAGTTATAAAGAGCTCTTTAAAGGGCCTTTTATTTATAACTATCTATATAGAGCACTTATACATAGTCTAGTTATAAATAGCGTTATAACTAGGGGGGTATATTATAGGAACTACCTATAGCAGCTACTATAGCTAGTATGACTGTAGTAGAGGTATGTAGTATGCTTACTAACAGCCTTAGTAAGCGCCCTTTGCTATATATATACGTAGGCTAGGCCACCACTATAGTTCTTAGCTAGTTAAGCACTTCTCTCTATAAGAGTCCTATCCTAACGCTCCTAGCCTACAACACTTATCTAAGAGCTTCTATAATAGTTATTTCTACTAGATATTATGTATTACTAGTAGGACCTTTTCCCTTACTTTAAATTTAACTAGCAGTCTTTTTTAGTTATACTACTTTATATAAGTATTATTAGACTAGCTTAGTAGCTATTAAATTACCTTTCTTTATTGTTATAGTTATCTAACTCTTTCTCTTACTGTAGGTACTATTATCTATTAGGGGTTAATAGTATAAATATTATAGGGTCCCCTTAGTTAGTACCTTATTAGTACCTCTACTAGTAATACTCTAGTAGTACTATAGTAGGTATTATTATAAACAAATTATACTATTAGGAGCTAGTCTGCCTAGTTATCCTATTTAATATTATAGTAGGCTTAGAAGAAGTATTTAACGTTCTAGTTTTATTACTTAGTTTGTCTGTTAGTTTATAGGTAGTAGGCTATACTTAATTTCCTCTTAATAGCTAAATAGTAGTATACCTCTAACTAGAAGTAGTTAGTAAATAGTAACCTATAGTTAGATACTATAGACTTAGGTACTCTATACTAGAGTATTACCCTATCTACTAGGATAGTTACTAATAAGTCTGTAGTAAGTGTCTTATAGGTAGGTATATATAGGGTATACTTTATTAGTCTATTAACTACTACTAAAATACTATTAAAATTGTTCTTTTTCTTTCCCCCTAACTTTAGTAGCTTTATAATAAAGTTAAGTAAGATACTTTACTATAGGTAGGTAGGTATTAGTAGGCTCCTAAGGGCCCTATAGGGTGTATAGTATTAAGGTTTTATTTGTTAATAAGTAGCGTATATCTTAATATACCCTTTAACCTCCTTTTTTATTACTTTCTAGAAGAATAATTTTGCTAGACGCTTTATTATTTAGGTATATCTTAGGTAACTACTAGTTAGTTTATTATAGTATGCAGTTAGTATCTCTATTTATAGCCTACTGCTCTTAGGTACTACTAGTTACCCCTTATATCTTATATCTCCTTCTATATCTCTACTCTAACTAGCTTACTATTACTATAATATACCCTAGAGTTCTAGATTAGACTTTTACTCTATCTTTACCTCCTGCTTAAGCTTTAGGGCTAGATCTTCTAGCATTAGGGGTTACCTATATACCCCTAGTATACCTCTAGTAGTCTATATCTATTAGATCCTTGCTAACTAGGGTAAGAATTAACTTAAAAAGTCCTCTAAGAATATACTTATCTCTTAATTAACCTCTCTGTTAGAGGGCTAGTAATTAGGTTATTATAATAGGCTGTTAGCTAGGTTTAATTTACCTAGGCAGTATTTAATCTTAAAGTTAAATATAGAGAGCTTCTAGAGTATTCTAGCTTGCTAGCTATTTAACTAAGGCTTACTAGTAAGATACTAGTACCTAAGATAGTTAGTAAGAAAAACAGTCTAGTATTAGTTATAAAGTAAGTAGTATCTCTATAGCTTAGCAGTATTATATATAGCTACTAGCTCTACCTCTAGTGTAGTGTATTAGAGTTTAGCTCCTTAAAGCTTTTGCAATATATATACTACTAAGTGCTATTTTTAATTATAAAGTTAGTAAAGAACTACCCTAATAGTATAGGTAGATATATCTATCTTAATGTAAATAGGTAAAGCTAGGTTAAAGTAGTGTAATATAGGCGCCTAAGTAAAGAGTACTTTAAGTTTCTAGAAGGCCTCTAGTGTTTTACTTGTAATTACTAGGGGTTACCCCTTAGTAATTAGCTAGTTAGTTAATAGAGTATATACCTTTATATAGTTATAGATAAATTATTAATAAAACCCTATAAACCCTAGGAAAACCTAGAAATCTCTAATATAGGTAGGCGCTAGCTACTTAATAATAGCCCTTATGTAATCTTACTCTATAGTAATACTATTCTCTAAGACTATAAATCTTAAGAATCTAATTAACTGCTTAGTGAATTTATACTTCTCTAGGTTACCTACTAACCCTATAGTATCTAAATAGGTAAGTACCTACTTTATAGCTTCTGTATATAACTCCTTATCCTTTATAAAGATTAGGATATTATTAAGGTAGATAATATAAATAATATCTACTAACCTAATTAAGGTATTATTAATGTAGGCCTAGAAGGTAGTAGGTATATTAACTAGGCTAAAAGGTATAACCTTATATTTATAGTAACTATACTAAGTGTAAAATACTATCTTCTATTTATCTCCTTTATATATTATTAGAATTACTATATAGGTTTAGATAGGAAAGGTTACAGTAAAGCTATTTGCAGGTAGGTTTCGCTTAAACAAACAGTTCCTCTTAGTAGTAGTAACTAGGCTATAAAGAGGAAGGAAAATAACTAGTAGGGGTTGCGCAGCAGGCGTAGGGGAAATAGGCTGCCTAAAAGTAGGGTAGCTCCTAGCCTACCGCTTAACCCTAATAACTACCTGTTATCTCTAAAAGGTCTAGCTAATAAACTAACACTAGATACACTCTCTTTTTGTTGTGAGAGGCTAGGTTTATTAGCTTAGCCTAAATCCTCTAAAAACGCAATAAAAGCAGAAATATAATACTTTTATAGGGCTATAACAAACCTATGTAATCCCTGATTCCCTAGTTCCCCTGTTTCCTCTGCGTATACTAAGTCCCTTAGGCTGCATAGTTACTAGCAAAGGATAGGGCAGGCTTATAATATTATAATTGCAGGCATTTCTCTTTAGCTAAAGCTTTAGAGGTATATCTGCTTATCTAATAGCATTTTTCTACTGCTCTTCTATCCCTCCTATTAACTCTATATTCCCTTATAATATCTATCCTATCTATCCCTTATATCCCTGCTTAACTGCAGCCTTAGGGCTCTTCTTAAGTTAGGTATAAGGGATAACTTTATCTTATGCTTAGTGTAAGGGCTTATGTAGGGGAGGTTAGGTTTAGCTAACCTATCCCTCTATTTAGACTGTAAGGGAGTTATTATTAACTAGCTTCTCTAGTACTGCATTAGGGGTGCTCTTTGTTATTATATCTACTAGGTTATCTCTACTATTAATCTATTATACCTCAGTTAATTTATATCTCTTATATAACTAGCAGAGCGCTATAATATTAATTATAAGTTACTTCTCCTAGGTAGTGCTAAGCTTTATAAGGCACTTATATAAGGAATATAAGTCTATGCAGACTACAGTAGAGGGTGAGGGTATTCCTAGCTAGTCTGTAAATATCTTTATAGTAGTAGTAATAGCTACTACTATATCTATACCTATAACTATTCTATAGACCTTAGAGGCTAGCATACTCTAGGTAACTTACTTTAATTTAGTAGAACTATAATAAACTATATTTCTAGTAAGTATAAAGGTATTATAGGCCTTATTAAGGATCTCGTTAGCTAACAGGATAATAAAGCTAATCTAGGAGGAAAGGTCTACATTATTTATAAAGGACCTATCTATAAAGACAAAGACCTTAAGGGTAGATATATTAAGTAGGATGTAACAGAGCCCTTAATCTAGGGATTTCTGCTACCACTTAAGGTATTAATTTAATGCATTAATCTCCTTTAGGCCTAGATTCTAGTGTTAAGCTGCAGTAGTAAGGTTAAAAGCAGCCTCTAGCTAGCATACTAACGTAATGTATACTCCTCTTACGTACTAGGTTATATAGTTATAGGTAGCTATTATTAATATATAATCTATAAGCTTAATCTTCTTCCTTTATCCCTTCTGCGTAAGGATAATTAATCTATTATCTACTATACTTATAATACTGCTGTTAAACATTAAGGGTATCTCTAATAATAGGTAGATCTTTAGCTTAGCTAGTAGGGCAGCCTCCTCTAGCTTAGAGTCTTCTAGCTTACTAAAGGATGTATCTAAGAGGCTAATTATATTATTAGTCTATATACCTATAATAGTAAAGTTAGGGCTTTGCGAGGATGTTATAAGGAGGTATAGATTGTATATAGTAGTTTCTATAAGGAGCTAGATCTTATAATGCTAGTAGTAGGTAACCTACTAATATATACTAGCTTTAGTAATACTATACAGGGGTTTTATTACTTCTATAATAGTTCCCTTAGGGTATTAATTATAGAGTTAAACTAGAAGCTATGCTAGGATTGTTTAGTTAAGGTATAAGGCTAACTAAGTGTAGGCTTAAGTAATATCCCTTAGCTATATTATAAATCTAATAGCTAGTAGTAAGGAGGTAATAGCAAGAATAAGACGCTAGCTTAATTATTAAATAGTTAGTAATTACGTTAGGATTACTATCTTACTATTATTAGCATAACCCTAGATAACTAGCTGTAATTTCTTATATAGGGTACTAGTTACTTTATCCTTAATCTTATTAATAATATAAGACTTAAAGATTTAGATACCCTTATGCTTATTCTTATTATATAAGATAAAGGCAAATACCCCTTGTTTAATTAGGGCAGTAACCTCTTTTACAGTTAAGGCCTTAAAAGGGGTGCTAGGTACTATAATAATACCCTTAGCGTAAAGCTTCTTAGCAAGTAGTTAATTAGAGTTCTCCTTCTCTAAGAGAAAAACAACATTATCCCTATCTAATAAGTAGATATAGGCAGGATTGCTAGATACTAAGAGGTTACTAGATGCTAAAGGGCTACTAGATACACTAGATTCTAAGAGGTTACTAGATACTTAAGGGATCTTAATAACCACTATAGATCTCATAATCCCTTAGAGATCTTCCTTAGTAGCAGGCATAGCCTAAAGGTTATTATTATCTTTAATGTTATTATAACAGTAAAAGGGCTTAATAATAGTAGACTAAAAGGTCTGCAGACTATTAATATTAATAATGTAATCCTTACTGTTAATATTAATAAGCTAAAAGGGGTTAGTCTAACTGTCTTTTTCACGCTAGATATATACATCTACACTAAGGGTAAGCTTCTTTACAGCTGCTGTATTAGGCCTATTATATATAGTAAGTATATTATTAACCTAGCGTAACGTATAGAGTTTTCTAACTACGTTAGTAGCCTTCTAAATAGCCTTAGCATACTATATAATGTCTAGAGAGGGTAGTAAAGTATCTGTTATTTAGGGGTAAGCGCTAAAGACAAGGAGAGTAGGAATAAGGCTATTAGGTCTAGCAGTGTTATTAACAGACTTAATAGCTCCTTAGAGGGTAGATTCTTATAGAAGGGTAGGGTATTCCTATTAAATAATTTTATACACTCTATATACTAAGGTATAGTATCTTTTAACCTTCCTAATGCTATAGTAAGCTTCTATAGGGATAATCTTAACATAGATAGATATAGCCTTAGCTTTAGCCTTAAAGTTAGTAGAGGTAAAGTTCTAGCTAGCATTAGCTATAATCTAGTTAGGCAGTCCCTAATATACATTAATCTAGTAGAGCTATAATACTTCCTATATAGACCTAGCTATTATATCCCTAAGGAAACAGGCAGCATTAAATACAGTAGTAGAGTCTATAACATATAGCATAGGCTTATTCCTATCTAGGTATATTACATTAATAATAATCTTATAGTTAAATAAGAGGTCCTCTATATCCTTAATTATAAATTAAAAACAATAAGGGCTTTTACTATAGAGTTAATAGTGCTTACAGTACTTAGTAAGCTTCTAGATAGCGTTAATGTAGACGTCTTTACCTACCTTATAGAGGAGCTTATAAAGTTAATAGATAGAGGGGTAGCTAAAGTAACAGTAAAGGCACTAAAGCTCTATATTAGTTATAAAGTTACCTATAGCTATAACTTTCTTAGAAGGCTCTAAAAGTATCTATAGGTAACCCTACTTCTAGATAGTAGGTATAGTAATATTACCCTTACAGATAACGTTATTAAGGCTCTTAAATTATATCTTAAGGCAGTCTATATTGTATAAGCAGAGCAGGAAGGGGGTATTAGAAAGGATAACGTGAAAGTTAATAGGGCCTAAGGGGGTCTTAGCTATAATAATGCCTAAGGATTTAACAGGAGGGCTATTACTAAATCTCATAGAGACCTTTTAGGCCTTAGTGTTAATAGGTATATATTAAATACGCTAGAGTGCTAGGACTTAAGGGTAGCTAGCAGTTAAGTAACTAGCTGCCCCTATATCTAGGAGGATACCTTAGAAAACGTCTAAGCAGTATTATAAGGTTTAATTAAGTATAAATATTAATAAAGGAGGGGGGATTATTAAAGGGTTAATTAGATAAGTATACTGTTTAATATTATAGTTAGCCTTAGTTAGGTAATAGGTAAAGGATTAATTAGCTAACTAGCTAGTAATAGCCTTACTATTAAATTCCTTCTAGCTAAAGAAGGATAAGCTTATGTTAAAGGTTACAGGAGGGAGGTTGTTAATAGCATTGTTAGGGGTATTAGGAGCAGGCTCTTTATTATTACTGCTGTTAGCAGTCCCTTTAAAGTTTATAAGGAAGGTGTAGTAAGCTAAGCTACTAATTTTATCCTTTTCTCTATTAGCCTTCTTAGCCCTATACTTCTTATAGGCATATTACTAGTCTTTATATAAATAATTTATTAAGTAATAACTAGGCTTATAATAAACAAAGCACTTACAATCTGTAGGGGTAGGTTAATCAGACTTCTAACTAGAAGAGTAGCCCTTATTGCTATAGTAGGTATCCTTACTGCTACCTTAATAAGTTTAATTAGTAAAGTGTTAAGGGTAAGGTTTATAGTTATAATAATAATACTAAGGATAATTCTAAGGGTAACTGCCCTTAGTAAGGTACTACTACCTCCCTGCAGTCTTATCCTCTATAGTAGAGAAAGAGGCATAAAGCTAGGCATACAGTCCCTTAAGGCTCTCAGAAGGACTATAAAGGTAGAGCCTAGCCTTATGTATCCTATAGCAGGCATAAATAATCTAAAGCCTTATAAAGTCATTATCTTAATAGGTCTGCAGAAGGGCTCTTCTAAGGATATAAAGACAGGAAATTATAATCTTAAGGATCTTAACATTAGACTTTCCCTTACTGTTAGGGGAAGCTGCAATCTATTAGAAGTTAGTATTATACTACTTAGTGTAGTAGCCCTTAATAACTTTAGCTGTTTTAAATTACTTATACAGGGTAGTTATAAAGTAACTAAATAGGTAGGGACCTTAGCTATAGAGCTATTAATAGTAAAAGTTAGATACCTTACCCTTAAGTGTAGTAGGGAAGGTAATAGCTAAGTAATTATCCCTACCCTTAATGCCTAGGTTACTGCAATTCTTACAAAAGATTATAACTTAACGTTAAGGATATTATACCTCTTGCTAGTGTATTTTAGCTTAGGGTTTAAGTAGGTCTTAGTAAGGTTAGCTAATTGCTTTAGCAAAGGGCTAGATAAAGGGGTAGGTTTGCAATAGTCCTGCCTAGGAGGGTATCTATAGGTCTGTTAATTAGGTTAATAATGTTAGTAATCAGGATAAAGGGTAGGGCGTAGGCTCTCGCAGGCCTAGGTTCTAATAATGTAGTTACTAAGCAGAGGAGGTTAAATAAAGCCGCTAGGCAAAGGAGATTAAGAGAGGGTAGGAGTAACTTATAGAGTTAGTTAAGAGGCAGCCTGTTAATTAGGCTAGGGCGAGGGGCTAGTTTTCTTAAAGGTATTTACCTTTACTACAGGAGTTAGAGGAAGCTGCTTTTTAGGTGTAATTAGAGGATTACCCTAGTTAGGCTAGGTATATAGGTTTATAATACCCTTATAGGAAAGGGCTAGAGAAAGGGCTAGGGATAAGAGGTTTAACTAAGCTATAATAGCTAACTAGGCTAACGTTAGAGTTCTAACTTATAACCCTACCTATTATTATTATCTTTAATAGAATTCTTATAGTATATCTATACCTATAGGCTGCTTAGCTATAAGATTATTAATAAAGTTATTATAGGCGTAGTTAGTAGTAAAGGCTATATTAGTCTTAAAGGTATAGTTAAACTTATCCTTAGTCTATTACTAGAACCTCTTCCTTATAATAATATCTGCAGCAGCTTCTGCTAGAAGGATGTTTCTGCTAGAGCCTATAAGAACTCTACTGCTTATAAGCTAGGCTCTTATTACCCTTAAGACCTTATAATAGGCTATAGTAAAGGTATTAGCAGTCTATCCCTTAAAGTTATTAATAACCTCTTTCTATAATAGATAGCTATAAAGGTATCTAATGCTCTATTTAGATATATACCTAATAATATAGGTATTAACCTAACTAGAGGTTGCCTTCTTAGGCATAATATAGGAATCCTGCTATCTGCTAGGGTTAACAAAGTTATTAAATTTAGAGGGTATCTAGATAGTCCTATTAGGGCTGACTTCCTAGCTGCTGCTAGACCTACTGTTAGGTATACTGCTAGATCTGCTAATATTAATAGCCTCCTCAGTTAACTGCTTAAGGGGCAAAAAAGGTAAGACAAAAGGCATATATTGTTGTTAGAAGGGTTATAGTAAAAAGCTTCTAGGGATACTTTAAGAGGGCCTATAGGCTTAAAGCTAAGGTTATAAATACCCTTAAGACTGCATAGGCTCTAGAGGCTGCAAAGGCTCTTAAGACAAGCCTTTACTATTACTGCTTATAGTAATAAGATAAGGGGATATAGAGTAAGAATAAAGGAAAGGGGTAAAATAGGTAAGTAGGAAAAAGGTAAAAAGTAAAGTAAGGAAAAAGAGAGGAAAATAAAGGTGCTAGAGAGTAAGTTATAATAAAGAAGAAGAAAGTAGTGTAGAGTTTTTACGTCAGTTAAAAAAGGTAAAGTAAACTAAGTAAACTAAGTAAACTAAAATCTTATTATTATTATAAAGGAGGAAAAATTCAGTTATTAACCACAAGAAAATTCTAATAAAGGTAAAGAGGTTAGAATCTTATATAAAGGGAAAAATAAGAAAGGGATAGAGGAAGGGTTCTTTCTATTAGGTTAAAGGAAAGTAAGAAAGTAAGGTTATCTTAACTGTTAGTTAAGTAGTTAAAATAGGAGTTATTATAATAATAGTATTACTAGTATAAGATTATCTTATTATAAGGTAGTAACTCTATAAGAAGCCTTATGCCTATATATTAATAGGGTAGTAACTAAAGCCCTATACCTATAAAGTCTTAATCTTAAAGGTATTAATAACAGCGTAGTAGATACATTAACTTTCTAGGGAGGCAAAAACTCTTGCTAGATTGTTATTAGTTAGCACTTCTTAGGGAGGCAAAACTCTTGCTATAAAGCCTCTTCTGTTAAGGTAATTTTTATCCTAATAAATCTATAATAACTATAATAGCTATTACTAATTAGTGTTAGAATTACTACACAGGTTTAGATAGGAAAGGTTATAGTAAAGCTATTTGCAGGCAGGTTTCGCTTAAACAAACAGTTCCTCTTAGTAGTAGTAACTAGGCTATAAAGAGGAAGGAAAATAACTGGCAGGGGTTGCGCAGCAGGCGCAGGGGAAATAGGCTGCCCAAAAGTAGGGCAGCTCCCAGCCCACCGCTTAACCCCAATAACTACCTGTTATCTCTAAAAGGTCCGGCTAACAAACCAACATATATACTTACCTAGTAGTACCTATCTTTTAAATCTAGCTTTATATAGTACTTAGACTTAGATAGGTAGTTAAGAATCTTAGTAATTAAGGGAAAGGGTGTTTAGTTCTTAATAGTAATACTGTTAAGCCCCTAGTAGTCTATATAGAGCCTTAACTTACCTCCCTTCTTTAGTATAAATAGGATAGGCATACTAGCTAGGCTCTTTAACTATTAGATCTATCTTTTTACTAAGGCTTTCTTTAAATAGGCTCTTAACTTAGCTAGCTTAGACTTTATAAGGGGGTAGATAGGGCCCTATAGTAGTTTTATTCCTAGTTTAAGGTTAATAGTGTATACTTATCCTCTGCGTTTTTCTCCTCTAATACCCTCTTAGTAGGCCTTCTTAGTAAAGACATAGGCCTATTCTATATACTCCTCTAGAAGGGTAGGTTTAGGTTTTTCCTCTAGATTAGATATATATAGGTACTAAAATTACCCTATACTTAGTATATAGGTAGACTTAGCTTCCTTCTAAGCCTTCTTAATAGCCCTCTTCCCTACTACTAATTTAATATCTTCTCCTTTTAATAGGTATATCTAGTTTAACGTTATCTAGCTAAGGTTAGGCTTTAATACTTCCCCCTAGGGGATCCTTAGTATAGTAATATACTTCTTATTAAGAGTTAAAACCTAGAAGGGATAAGACTAAGTCTTTTAGGTGCTTAAGTTATCTAAGACCTATAGGGTTAGGACCTTCTAACTGTAGTTAGGTATAGATACTCCCTATAAGCCCCTAAGAGCTAGCCTACTACTAGTCTGTAGTAGATAACTAGTTTGTAATACTACCCTCTAATTAATAATATCTTTATTAGCTCCTATATTAATTAAAGCCTTTCCTTTCTTCTATACTCCTCTAATCTATATCTAAATAGTTACCTTAAACCTATAGCTACTACCCTTATACCCCTAGGGGATACTAATAGCGTTAATGCTAGTGCCTCCTTTAGTTATTAAATACCTCCTTCTAGAGTATTTTAGTTCTCTATAATAATAGTAGTTTAGTTCTAGGTACTAATCTAAGTAATAGCCCTTATTCCTATAATTATAGTATATAATAGTTAATTAGTTATACCTTAGTACTCCCTTAGTAGGTTATATACTTAGCTCTAGGTACTAATCTATATAATAGCCCTTATTTCTATAGTTATAGTATATAATAGTTAATTAGTCTTACCTTAATACCCCCCTACTAGGTTATATATTAGTCCTATAGTCTATCTAACTTAGTTAATTGTTTTTAGTAGTAGGAGGAGTAGGTATATCTTTTAGTTTAGCCTTAACCTCTACTAAAGTATATAGTGCTTTATATACGTAAGATGTCTTTTATAGGGGCTACTAGTTAAGCCTTTAGGGTATATTAGCCTAGAAGTTAGTAGTATTTAGGGCTGCTTTTTGCTAGATTCTCTTAGTTATCTCTAACTGCTTTATAATATTATCTAGTACCTTATAAGTGTTAGGTAAGCTATATACTATAACCTTATCTTATAAGTTAGGAAGGATATAGTTAACTATATTAATTACCTATAGCCTCTCTAGTAGTTAGTTAGGGTACTCTACTTTAAGGACCTTATACTGCTTAATAAAGGTTAAATAGGACTATCCTATTTTCTAGTGCTTATCCTCTAGCTCTATAACTATGCTATAGGTGTAGGTATTCTTATTTAATATAGTGTTATATAGCTATTTCTCTATAACAGCCTAGGAGACCTTTACTTAGTTATTGTTATAGTAGATATTTATATAGTTACTTTACTAGTAGGCTATAGAGCCCTCTAGGTATATACCTATATAAAGCACTCTATTAATATCTCTCTCTATACTAGTAAAAGTAAATTAAGCGCTAAGTTTAAATTAAAAGTTATCTAGTTTAGCCTAGCTCCCTCCCTTATACTTTAGGGTCTTAAGCTTAGCCTATTTATTAAGGTAATATCTTTTAGCTACTAGTTATTAGTCTACTAGTACCCCTCTATTAAGGAAATTATTAAGATTAGCTCTATTCTAGAGTACTATAAGGGTCTTAAGGTTTTTCTACTTCTTATAATTATTAAATTTAGCTTAAAGGAGGTAGTTTACCTAAGATAGAGTTATCTTCTTAATAATATTAAAACTAAGGGTACTCCTAGAAGGGATTAGAGTATTATTTATAGGGTCTTTAGTAGTACCTTAGTTATCTTTATTATTATTATTATAACTAGTAGTATCTTAGCTAAGGTTATTTTAGTTAGTAGTAGTATCTTAGTTAGTAGTAGGTCCTTTAGGTACTAATATAGTACCTAACCCCTAGGTATCTAAAAGTTTATTATAGGTACTATCCCCCTACTAGGCTGCTGCTATTCTTCTAGGTAGTATCTTTACTCTACTAGTTAGTATACCTATAGGTAGGTAGAGGTTAATATATATTATAGGCTAGGATTATATAGAGTAATAGAGTTACTAATAGGTAGGTAGGGGTTAGATAGTTATACTATTTTAACCTACCCCCCCCTTAAGATAGATAGGTAGAGGTACTATCCTTTATACTAGCTATCCCCTATCCTAAGCCTTTCTATAAAGGTAATAGTTAGCCTCCTAATAACCCTCTAATAACCCTCTAATAACCCCTTTACTAGGCTAGCCTCCTGTCCTATATCTAACTATGTCTCTAATCCTGTTACTAGCCTATTACTAGGACCTACTAGACTAATTAGTTGTTAGCTATACCTCTAGTTAGCTAATCCTTGTCTAACCCTAACATAAAAGCCTGTTATAGAAACAAAACAGGATGTTATATATGTAATAGTAACTACCTACTAGTTGTTAGGCAATCTAAATGTATAAGAAGCTACTACTATTAACTTTTTAAAGTAGGGCTTTACTCTTTAGCTCTATAATACTATAGGTAAGGAGGCCTAGTTATTAGAGGCAATATTATTAGTTAATTATAGGGCTAGGGCTAGTGTTATACTTCTAGAGTATGTATAGTAGTAGCTAACTGCTAGTAGATATAGATCTACCTGTCTATTAAGTGTGTATAAGGTTATAAGGGTAAGTAAATAATCCCTGTTATATTAATCCCTATATGCTATCTTATAACTTATAGGCTTACAGTATATGTTTAATCCTATTCTTTTAGTGTTTAGCCTAGCTAAAAGTTAGAATCTAGTATACCTACTATTTGTATTAATTACTACCTAGTATCTCTATCCTATACTCTAGAGGAGCTAGTTGAAATACTCCTCTAGAATTGCATCCTAAGCCTCCTTTACCTATCTATATAGGGTATCTTAAGATAGCTGCTAGTAATGCCTATAGTTATACTAGATATACTCCTTTATCTAGTTCTAGTAGGGCTCTATAGGGTTAAGATCTAGAGAGTATAGGGGGAAGTTAATAACCTCTATACCTCTACTAGCTAGCTCCTCTAGAGTACTAGCTGTAGAGTAAGAGGGAGTACTATCCTACATAAGGATAATCCTCCTACCCTCTAGCCTACCCTCTAGCCTACCCTCTAGCCTGCCCTCTAGTAGGGAGATAAACCTATAGATTAGAGGGATAATATACTGCTAATAGGCCTCAGCTATAATAGTCCCCTAGCTCTCTATATCCTATACTATACCTAGACCCTTTATACTGCCTGCAAAGGATCCCTAGAATATCTAGCCTTACCTTCTCTTAGGCCTCTAGATAATATAGGTTAGATCTAGCTCCTCCTTAGCCCTCCTAGTCACATAGACCTTCCTATAGTTACCTCTAAGGACCTAAGTCTTATTAGTCTAGAGGGTCCTTTTCTATTCCTCTAAGGGCTAGTTAATATAGGCTAGAGCCTAGGTAAGGCGTTTCTAATAGGTTAATTTAGATAGGAGAGGTTTCTGCCTAGCTATATATTGCCTATATCTAAGGCATTAAAGAGTGCTCTAAATAGCATACTCTCTAAATACCCTATTAAAGAGAGTAATAGAGAGCTAGAGGAAGCTAGCAAGACGCCCCTATTAAGAGGAGGTTACATATTTAACTAGCTCCTTAACCTGCTGCTAACTAAGGGCTAGAGGGCGCCTAGATCTATGCTAGGTAGCAGCAGCTAAAGATCTTATAGCCTGCTTAACTTAGAAAATAGAGAAGCTAGTTAGCCTAGAGATCTCCTGTCTGTTAAGATAGGCGTTAAAAAAGAGGGTTTAAATCCAGACATAATCAGGATTAGTTAATTACTTTGTATAGTAATTAACTAGCCTGCTATATCGTTTAATTAATGTAGATAGGTCTATAGTAATAGTAATGGTGTTAGTGTTGATAGGTAGGAGGATAAGTTGACTAACAGGCTAGTAGGTTAGCAGAAGTACTATGGGTATAGGGGTGTGGAAAGGGGTGGGTAGAAAATACCTGGCAGGGATTTTTTACTTTCGCCGGATACCCTCGTAGTCATCTACATCGTAAACCTCCTCCTAGAAGGCATAACTATGAAAAGACATACTTAATTACACCTATCTTTGCACTTTGCCTTTACCTTTACCTTTGCTCCTGCCTTTGCCTTGCTTTCCTTGCAGCCTGCTTCCTTGCACCTATCTACGGTTTAAGTCAGCAGCCTACATGCCGGTATACAGCCAGCATCTCGTGAAGCCACGCCTCACGGCCCATATTCACCTATCAGCCTGCAACAGGCTGCCAGGAGGACTGTGTTGATAGGTTACTAGCTCTCTCAGAGTCATAGACAGTTGCCTAGGAAGATATACCTTACAGCAACAGAGCAATCTGAACATAAGAACAATAACAAGGCGTCAGCAGTCAGCCCCCAGAAGCAGAGCATGATGTGCACGTGTGTAGACAACGGATGGAGGAATCAGGACTGAGGTTTCGCCCCAAGCTTTACGGTTTCCCCCTAAGCTTTACTAGTGACCAGAGTCGCAGAATCGCAGAATCAGCAAGGATGCACAGTCAACCTCACCATCGCCCCCAGAACACACAAGAGTCAAACTATAGGTATCCATGCTCCAGGTGTAGTCCAATGCAGTGTTCGACAGGGTAATCCTTGCTCCTACCCACCCATGACCATTGCAGCGGCCACCTCTCGTCTTCGCGTCTGCAGATATCACCAACTAGCAGCATCACTACTCACTGATTAACTTAATCGTTCCTTTCTTCCTTATAAGGGCAGTTATGTAATACTGATGAGATCTGCTGCTTTAAGACAACCGCCTGCATTCCAACTGGAACATATGTGACTAGGTGTTAGTCTAGCAGTAAGAAATTAATTAATACTCGCTTAATTGAATTAGTTAATCATGCACTGCAGTCGAGGGTTAGGGGGGCAAAAGATATAAGTATAAATTTCGTAATGCTAAATACCGATTGTGATTCTAGAGAATGTTTTTATTACAGTACTATATTGTAATACACTCTGTTACGTTAGCAGCGTTTGTAAATTAACTTTTTGTCTATGCGTAAATGTAAAATGCTTGCCTGTCTAATCTAACTACTTTTTCGCTAGGGAAATTATAAATTATAGACCTATTAACATTAAAATACTATAACTAACGTTACTATCGCTATTGCTGTTACTATTACTAGCTACCTAAAGTAAAGCTATTTAGACCCTATATAAGCTACCTACTAGCACTAGAAAGCTACTTAAAATTACTATCTTAACTAGTAAGACTAAATTTATTATACTTATAGGTAAGTACTAAAAAGCTACTTAAGATTACTATCTTAATTTAATAGGGCTTAAGATATTTATAATACCTATAATACCTATAATACCTTTATTCTTATTATCTCCCTCTACTACTAATTAAACTAAATACTAGACTAAATACTAGATTAATTAATTAAATATAGATAATAATAGTGCTAACGCTAGATAAGGATAATTAGAGGAAGATAGTATAGATCTTAATATTAATAGAGAAGATAAATAAGGAAGTAGCTACTTAGATAAAGTATACTATCTAGACTATAAGATAGTAGTAACATTAATACTTTATAATTAGGTAGGTAAAAAGATACCCTATTATAAGGTATAGTTAGATAAAGCTAAAGATCTAGTAGCTTTATAAGCTATTAGAGCTTCTAGTGTATTATAATAACCTTACCTTTAATAAGATAAATAATTTCCTACTTAAATAATTTAGTATAACTCTCTATAAGTTAGATCTTAGTAGGTAACTTAAGGCTGCTAGCTAGTTATTAAAAAAGATCTATCTAATTACTACCTAATAAGATAAAGATCTTTAGTATACTTAGTTATATTATATCTAAAAATATAACCTATAGTAGCTTATATTTATTAATAAGTCTAGTATTAATAAGTATACTAGGTTGTAAAGGATAGGATAGGCGCTAAAAGGTCCTAAAGCCTATTAAAAGACTATCCTTAAGTATAGTTAATAGTATTAGATCTTACTAGCCCTTACCCTTAATAGTATTATTAACGTTATAATATACCTAAGGATAATAAATAGTAATAGCTTCTTTATATAGTTAATATAGGGACTACTGCTAAAGTATACTACTTTTCCTATACTAAAGTTAGTTATTATTCTAGATAACGTAAGCTTCTATAAGTAAAAGGATATTAAGGAAGCCTATAATACTGCTAGCGTTATTCTTAAGTTTCTTCCTCTATACTTACTAGACTTTAACCTAATTAAAGAGTTTTTTAGTAATCTAAAGAGGCTATTTTAATAGCAGTATCCTATATAGAATTAAGATAAGGCTAATAAGTAAGACTTTAAGGACCTATTAGTAGACTGTATAGTAGAGGTTAAGTAAGGGATAAAGCAGATAGAGGGATACTTCTAGTACTCTTTTATTAACTTTAAGGGGATAGAGAGGATATTTAATAACCTTATTGTTTTATAGGATATAGATATGTATTTTAGCTAGGGTAGTATTAAGACTACATCTAAGGTAGAGCTTTTACCTTAGTTAAAATAGGCTAAGATAATTAATAAAAATAATATATTAAAAATAATATATTAAAAATAGCCTTATAAGCTATCTAATAAAGTAAAGTATCTATAGTAGTACTTATACTACCTACTAACCTCTTTAATCCTTTTATTATTTCCTATCTCTTTATAAGTTACTACCTAAATCTTCTGTATAGTTAGACTAATCTAACTACATTAATAAGGTGTTATCTTTAACGTAGATTAGATTAGCTACCCCTACACCTAGTAGGTTATTATCCTTATTATTATTATTAGTATTATTATTCTAATTAAGGTATTAATTGTATAGGGTATTTAGAAGGTATTAACTTAGTTAGAGAGCTAGGCTTAATTAATTTTAACTTAGTTAGAGATACAGTAATAAGATTAGAGTTAGCCCTAGAGGTAAGGATATAAATAACAAGCCTATAAAGGCTAGTTAATTAGTAAGTTATTAATTAAAAGTATATATACTTACTAAATCTTATGTTTTTAAGTAGCTAACTATAAAAAGTCCCTTTATTAACTTAGGCCCCTTTAGCTGCCTTATTAACTTAAGCCTATTTAACTGCCTTATTAACTTAGGCTCCTCTATTAATTTAAACTTCTTTACTAACTTTATCCTCTCTATAGCTTAGGCTACACGAAATTTTACTTAGTTACAAAAGCATATTACTTAAGATTAATAGTCTCTATAACTGCTTATAAAGGCCTTATATATTAATAAAATCCTTAATTAACTACCTTATTATTTTAATTAAGCTAACTAGTATACTAAGATTAGAGAAGTAAGTTATTAGTAATAACTATAGAACTGTAAGGCTTAACCTAACTAATCTAAGCTGCTTAAGGGTATCTATAGTGCTAGCTTTACTTACCTATTAGTTACCTTCTTAATTAATAAACTACTTAATAAAATTATTTACCTTAACCTACTTACTTAACAGTAATTTCTCCTTATATTGCAGCAGTAATAATAATAGTATTAGATTAGCTATCTCTTTTAATCTTAAATTTAAAGGTATCTATAGCAGTAGCAGTAGTAGTAGTAGCAGCCTAAGTAGCGCTAGATTAATTAGATACTGCTAAGGAGAAGGGGATTAGAGATATTAAGGCTATCTTAACTCTCTATTACTACTAAAGGATAAGTTAACTACTACATTTCTAGTAGTATTATTACCTACTACTAGAAAAGTAGTAGTTAGCCTAGCTAGCTTACCTACAGTAGTCTTATTATCTTTACCCTACTTTACTATACCCTTTAATTAGCCCTTTACTATACCCTTTATAAAGTGCTATTAGGTAAAGGCTATAACTACACTTAGTAGAGGATTATTAATACTAATACCTAGCTACTACTTTAATATTACTACCTACTATAGCTTAAAGTTATGTAGTGTAAGCTAGTAGTACTCCTTATTAATAATAAAGTATTAGTTAATGTTAGGACTTTTCCTACTACTATTATAATAACTTATCTAATTAGTATACTAATAATGCTTTATTAGCTGCTAAAATAACCTCTCTTTCTACTTAGCTTACTTAGCTACTTTATTAATTATATTATTTAATAGAGATATAGCCTTCTTTAGCTTAAAGTATGACTCCTAGCCTTACAGCTAACTAGTTAGCCTGTGTAGCTTTTATAACAGTATTTTAGCTACCCTTACTAGCTTAATTACTGCTACTACTCTTATCTATACTAAAGTACCTATAGCTAATATAATTAACCTAGTAGTATAAGTAACTTTAATAGTAAAGAATACCTCTAAAAGGTATTAACTAATTAGCTTAAGCTACTTAGTAATTAAAGCCTATAGTAGGACTAGCTACTTATTACCTATAGCGCTAAAGTTATTATAAAAGTATATAACTAATATCCTTATAGTTACCTTCTTTTTACTAAATTTAATTAATATCTATCTCTTTATTAAGTAGTATTACCCTTAAAGTTAACTTTAAATATAGTCCTTTATCTCTTTTAAAAGCTGCTTTTCTTACTATATATATATAATATTACTAGCTAATAATAACTTTAAACGCTATATAATTTAAAAGGGCTAAATAACTAGCACTAACGCTACACTAAGGAACTTAGGCTTAATTAAGAAGTAGTAATTTAATTTATAGTCTTTAAGGGTTAAGGGTGTAGTTATATTTTGTTATTGTTATAAGGGTATTAAATTACGCTACTATAGGCCCTATAATAGGGTCCTAAAAGGATTATTAAAAGGATTATTAAAGGTATTAAACTATATACCTATCTTATAGTTAATAGTATCTTTATAGTTAATAAGGTCTTTAATAAGCTTAAATTAAGGCTCTTAGTAGCTAGGTATATAATTCTTACTAGCTTTATCCTAGGCTATAGTATTTTTATTAGTATTATTAGTATTATTAGTATTTTTAGTACCTTTATTAATTACACTAATTTTATTACTTTTACTATTATTCTTATTATTTATATTATTTTTATTAACCTCTTTATTAATAATATTATCTTTATAGCCTTAAGGCTTTTACTACCTTATAGCCTTCTTCTTCTTTATAACCTTTATAATTAGGCTCTTTAGCTTTAATAGTATTAATTATAGGATAGCTACTACTAGTAGTAGCTACTAAATAATTATCCTTATCTAACTACTGCTTAGTAGGTTACTAGTAAATAAATTTTAGATTAGTGTTATAGTAATTAAGGCTATATAGGTAGTAGCTATATAAGCAGCCTTTTAGGCTTAGGTACTATTAGCTAGTAGCGCTAGAGATAGTACCTCTATATTACTAGCTGCTATAGGTTTATTAGGCTTTTTCTATAGTATCCTACTATTGTTAATATTAATTAAAGCTATTTAGACACTTAAGTATATGTAAATTAAGGTATTTTTATAGGTTAGGCCCCCTATACCCCTAGGGTAGAGGGCAGTACGTTACAGTACGTTATATTTTACATTTACGCACAGACAAAAAGTTAATTTACAAACGCTGCCAACGCAACGGAGTGTAAATACTACAGAAACAAATGCCGCATACATACTCACTTACCTACATCCCGGCACAGCGTTATATTATCTGCAAGCCCTGCTTAATATATGTAGTATTACTCTGTCTTTCTAAACAAGCTTCTGCAATACCTAGAAATTACAATCAAGGGGATATACTCCCTTTATTTATATTGATAGCATTGATATATGTTTTAACTCTTTTAAAGACGCTTTAAAGGCTACAGGCTGTACTAGGCACTTGATAAGCTTCTCTCTTTTCTAACCTTAGGACTGCATTCTTAACAAAACGCAGTTACCCTAATAACGTACTAGGGCATTAAACAGTAGCTATAGGGCTAGTAAGATAATAATCATAATCTAGGAGGCAATCTTAACGAAGCCAATGACATCTTGATGTATTACTAGGCTAAGATAAAACTATGCGTAGGAGGGATACTTACAGGTCAAAAATAACTAGATAGATTATACAGTAAGGCTATGCTAGCGATACGGGTAGCTATGCCCAGGAGGAAGATACACAACAAAGCTCTTCTGTCTTTCTTTTAATGTTCCTGGCACTCATGTGTACGTGGCTGCTTGTTGTCTCCACAGTGACAGTCATAACGATCCCTTCTGCGCCTAAGCATCATTATTACTAGCTGGATTGCTCTACAATTCTCACCTAGGTATTCTACATATTGTACGACCATCAGACGCTCGCAGACACCCTAAGAAGTCACAGGCGCTAATGTTGCGTTTGCTGTCGACATCAGGCTAAGCGGAAAGAGTTACATAAAAGAGTAGGTCTGCAGGATTCTAGTCAGCCAAGACTCAATTGTTCAGTCGTAGAGCAAAAAGCATTCGTCCTCATACCAGTGTCCAGATTGCGGGTGTGAAGAACGTATGAAGAAGTATAGGCATCTAGTGAGTTCGGAGGAGTTACGCTAGAAAACGCAGCCATGGGAGTTTTATGCATTCTTTTGACTAGGTACATGGCTGACAACGATGGAAAGGTAAGTGGCAAAATTATACATCACACACACACACACATAATATATACGTATAAGTTTTTTGATTACGCCCAGTGACGAAGTCGGAAGGGCAATTTCCGCGACTACAACTCATGTATCCTTCTCCTGCTTATTCCACCGTGTGTTGTCCTCTTGTAGGCGCAAGCTGTGTTCCTCTAGTCTGTTTCTCTGATGCATCTTTGGAGGCCTACTTGCCCCTGACTTAGAACATCCAATCATTACTCACATATCCAATCCTTGAGAGAGAGCAGCTAGCTACCTTTGGCTGTACTGAAAAGCGCCCCATTTGCAGGCCACAGATATTGTCTTGGCTTTCTTGAAGCGGCCAAAGTGCAGGAAATGAATGAGGGCCAAGTTAGTGGATGATCCACAGCACGAAGCATTACTTACATAAGGTTGCGCCATCGACGCATACGTGTGTTCATTAGGTTCATCATCTTTCTCAGATACTCCTTATGTTAGGGGTACACATTCTTAATTTCAAACAAAATCAGCAACCTTCCCAGTAATAACTTCCCCAGTAGAGACCAAGATCCTCATCTCATTCCATAGTAAGTGCACCACTATAAACGTTTCTGGTCCGTCTAAATACTAATTCGACGCAGAGACTGCAGAGAGTGACCCTCTAAAGGGTCTGTACCTAACCGTCATCACATCTGCCGTTTCTAGCAGCGCTACCATAATTACGTTATTACTTAGTAGATCGGCAACAACCGCCTCAGTTTTAAACAATATCGCAACCTGTCTCCTCGTCAGCTCAGTCATCACAGCAGTCTTTACAGCAATAATAACGATCCTGCTTGCGTTTGAGTTCCAGAACAGCCACAAGCCCACCCGGACGCGTCGAGCAATGACATGGGTGCCAATCTTCTTTTTCGACTTTATGTTATTCGAGTTTGTTACTAGCCTAGTTTTTTGGTTTCCAGCTAGACCTGCCTAGCAGTGTGCTGCTCTTCTCAGCCTAGTATCCAGATCCCTTTTCATGGTGATAGCAGCTGTAGCTGTGTGGATGACAGTAAAGGCCAGCCCGTTGAGTTCCCTGGGGAAACGGATGGAGACAGAGTCCAAGGGCTGGTTATGTCGGATTTTCGATCAGTACCATAGCCACTCGTTAAGTTAGGTGATAACTCCCGGTGACGACGCCGTTCTAGCAAGGCGACTGACTGATAATACCCCATCAAGACTACCGGTAGTGCGGGCTGCTAACCAAGCTCAATCCCATAAACGCCACTGGATGCTCGGAATGAAGCTCCAGAGTCCATTGCAGAAATTGTGAATCCGCAACTCCTTTTCTTTCTTTGTTTTTCTTCCCGTGCTGAGATCAAACTAGACCCGGAAGCATTCTTGTCGGACAACAAGAAACACATCGGCGTGATCGAGGGGATCTCAAACCTCTCCGATTTCCATCCCGAGGCTCGTTGTCATGCACCAAGAGGGCAGGTTTCCCATCGACAGGCCGGCCATGTTCTACCCAGCCGCAGAACTGAATCAAGCCATGCGAGACATGGCTTCGGGCAAGGTAAGTGCGGCGAGTTTCGACATTTACCGTGATAGTTGCCGAGACTGACTTGACTGAAAAGGCCATGAAGCCCGTTATTCAATGAAGTTAGGCTTCTACACCTCACCGCTTGGTCAATGATACATTGATAACGGCGAAGTCACGACTCACTGGGGAGCTGTGAACTAAACGGTCTTGAATGGTGGAGGCTCGACAGTGCAAAATCTTCAGTATTCAAGTTGTCAGGTGTGTGGTTTCGTTTTCTAATCTCGCCCCCTTTTCGATGCGTCTCGCTCGATTTGGTGATACTGAGACAAACTCGGCATGTATTTTCTGTCTGGTTTCTCAAGTACGTAACTTGGAACACCAATCCGGTTTCCTTCAGTTTGTCTAACCATGGTCGAAACCATCATGTGATGAATTATGATTAACATTATCTTGGTCCTGAAGCTTGATACACCCCCGAACGACTTGTCCTTCACGCAGCCTTGGAAGCGACCGGCGGTGGTCTGTTGGTAGACATAAAAATACCCGACCCATGGGGACCCACAGGTACCCAAAGATTTAGGTTAGGTTATTTTCTAACCTATAGGTATAGGTATCTGGGTTTTAGGTTGTATAGGTTTAAAAAAATTTAGGTATAGGTTTAATAATTCCCTATACCTACACGCTAAGGCTAGTATAGGTTTTTTAGGTTAGGAAAATTCTTATCACAAAAGTACACTAGGTATAATATTTTAGATAAAAAGATTAGATAGTTAATTTTAGATAAGACTTTTAGTACTCTCTATCTACTACTACCCTATAACTATAGTATTAGAATGCT
>PJEX01000273.1:0-66638 GCA_005350895.1 Colletotrichum tanaceti
TATATAAATCTCCTTATTAATATTAGTGTAGATAAAAGCGTTTACTATATTATATTAGAGTAGGTTTAAATTAAACTAGGTAGCTAAGGCTATTAGTATTTAGAATAATATACCTACTAGCGTTATAGTATATATATCTTATATATCTTTTACCTATTAGTTACCTTATATTATAAGCCTTACCTTTATCTTTATAAGGTACCTATACTTATTAAGCTTATAGATATATACCTAAATATATCTAAGAATCTAATTATTACTAGTAGAGCACTTAGAAACCTCCCTCTATAACTTTAATGTCTTATAGCTATAGAGGTAGCTTTATTTAGCCTCTAAGAATTTATTTCTAAAGGGGTAGTTTACTAGCTAACTATATAATATTAGAAAGGGAGGTAGTTACTTCTAGTAGGTACCTAAAGCGCTATACACCCTATAAGCCTATTTCTAGCCTACTCCCTCTTAACCTATATAGGGCTATATACTAGCCTTATTTAAGCCTTAGCCTAAGTATACTTTTAGATCTAATAGTTATATATACTATAGATCTATACTTACCTATAGAAATAGGTAATTAGTCTACACTATTAAGGTATAAGTGCTATCTAGTTATTCTTATATAGCCTTAGGTTTATAGTACGTTTAGCCTATAAGAAACGTAGCCTTAAAGGACTCTTAGAGTAGCCTTTACATAGGAATTAAAGTCTTAAGATCTTTAAGCAGTTAAGATTATTTTTACCCCTTTACACCTAGTATAGCTATAAGTATAGTAAAGAAGGTTACCTTTAGCAGCAGTATTACTAGTAGCGTTATTAAGGTAAAGTATACTTTAGTGTGTAAGGGTAGGTCTTTATAGCTATAGAGGCTAGTAGGTATACCTGTTGCTTTATAACTATAAAGGGCTAGGCCCCTTACCCCTTAAGATTTATAGTTATAAAGGGTAGCTTCTACCCCTTTAGTATACTTAGTATATTCTTTAATCTTATCTACCTCTTTATCTATAGTATATATAAAGGCATACTTATCTTCTTCTTAGCGTATAAGACGCTTAATTATAGTAGCTATTTCCTATAAGGTAGATTTATATATATTATTAGCTAATTTTATAATATTACTATTAAAGGTTATCTTCTTATTAAAAATAATATTTTATATAGTAAAGACTTTACTATAAGTTAGACTCTATATTTAGTAGGAGTTACTAAAGGTATAGCCTATAAGAAAACCTATCTAGGCTTATAGGGCTAAGCGCTAATATTAATTCCTATAGAGCTAAGCGTCTACTATAAGCGTATATACTTTATAACTATATATATATAAGTAAGAGAGGTCTAGGTATATATATAGCGCCTTATTATCTCCCTAGAAGTATTTATACTATAGTTAGTATAAGGTTTTCTAGCCTTATAAGGCTTATAGCATGCAGTTATAAAGGTAGGTAGATACTATATATACTTCTAGCTAGAGGATATCTAGTAGGTATACGTTAATTACTATACTATATACCCTTTATTTAATAATTACAGTAATACACTTAGTAGCTCTATTCTAGGCTTATATATTTAGTACGCTAGCCTTAAGCTAAATCCTATATATTTTAAGTGTAGTAATAACGTTAGGGTAGTATATAAGCTTATTATTAGTCTCTAAGCTCTTAACCTAGTAGTTATAATAGACTTCTAAGAAAGTTAGGAAGTCTATAAATATAGTTAGTAGTACCTTAGTAGTCCTTTAGTATAGGTAAAAGTCCTATATATAACCTATACTATAGTTAGAAATAACTATATAAGATATATACTCTATATAACTAACTTTAAGATTATAAAAGTTAACTATAAATTAGTTACTTAGTTTAGCTAGAGAAGCTAATTCTTATAGGGCTTACTTAGGAAGGCAGTAGGCTTTTAACTTTATGTAGGCCTTATAGTTAATTAAGTGTATAGGTAGGCCTGCAGCGCCTTTAAGATATACTCTATAAGCTATATTTATAATCTACTTAAGTGTCTTAGGGCTTAGGTAGCTAAGTCTCTAGTGCTATATTATAAGGTTACCTACAATAGGCTTCCTACATATAGCTGTTATATATTAATTTCTCCTATATAGTAGAGGTACTTTATCTACGCTTACAGTAGGAAGCAGTACTATTATAGCTAAAGTAGCCTCCTCCTTAAAGGGCCTATAGTTAAGTACCTACTAGTAGTAAATCTTATTAAGGTAGGCTATAAAGGACTAGTCTACCTATTAAAGGTAATTATTACTAGGGCTAGTATCCTACTAAAGGCTATACTAGCATAGCTTTTAAAAGGCTACTAAGTTTATAGTAAGCCTAAGGTAAAGGGTAATATTATATAAGGTAAGCTTTATAATACTACCTTTATACCTATAGAGCTTAATCTCTACTATACTATATATATTAATAGGTAATTACTGTAAGCTAGCCTAGAGGAAATCGCTAATAGGGGCTACTCTTAGTATCTTAAACTAAGTAGTATTATTAAATATATAAATAGTTAAGCCTAAATTAAGTATTACTAATCCTACTAAGTAATACCTACTTTTAGTAGTGTAAAAGGATACTAGTTTAGTTTACCCTTAGTATCTACTATATAGTTAGTTATTCTTAGTTTTATTAGCCTATACCTACTGTAATTATTCTATAAGCTTAGGTTTACCTTTAAGGTATATATTAATTATCTTCTTAAGTATAGTATTAAGGTAGTACCCTTCTAGAAGCCTATAAGGTAGGGTATACTAGTAGCTAGCTATACAGTAGCCTTAGCCCTAGTATAACTAATAGCTAAAGCGCTTTAGAGATAGTACCTCTACTACGCTTATACTAAACCTCTTACGTTTAGGAAGTATACTTTACTTATATAAGGTAACTGTTTCCTTAGTTAATAATAGGGTTAACTGCTTATAGGTTATACTTAGCTTATATAATTATATCTTCTAGTAGCCTCTACGCTTATAGCCTTAGCTATAGGCTACACTTTAAGTATAGTTATTATTATCTTTATTATTTCCTATATTAGTTAGGCTAAAGGCTTTATACCCTACTTATTACTTAATAGGTACTTTACTTAGGTTATCTATAGCGCCTTAAATCTTACTTATTATTATAGAGATTATAAGATCCCCTTTCTTAGTATCCTTTTTAGCTTATTAATAAAAGGTATATACCTATTAGGATAGGTAGCTACTTAAAAGCAGCTTAATAATATCCCTAAGCTAGTATTATAAGTATTATATATATAGGATATTATTAGACTTTATATAGTAAAAGGCCTCTTCCTACTTAAGATACTATTTCTTAAGCTCCTTTACATTTAAAAGGTAGTTATTAAGGCTTTCCTAGAGGGTCTTTTTATATTTTATCTACACTTTATTATACTTCTATTTAGGGTACTCTAAAATATAGTTCTTAAGCTCCTTTACCTATTTATTAAGGTAGTTATTAGGGTTATAATAGTACTCTAAGAGCTCTTTACTAATAGTATCTCTAAACTAGTCCTATAGTAGTATATACTTTTATATATATATCTTATACTCTTTTAATTTATTATTATATTTAGCCTTATACTCCTTATATAAGAGGAGGTTACTTTAAGAGAGCTTATAAAGGCCTTAAGTATATAAGTCCTTAGGTATAGTGCTTAGAAGTAGGTTACTTTAGTTTACTATTAGTAGAGGAGGGGTTATAAGTTAAGCTCCTTATACTGCTTAAGTGCCTTAAGCACTTAGTAAGGCTAATCTTAAGTATATAACTTAATGCTTTAGATAGTTATAAGGCTTAGGGTATATAAGGTATATAATAAGGTTTTTAATAGTCTTATAGGGTATATAAGAGTTACCCTTTAATAGGTTAATTGCTTTCTAGAGGTTATATATCTAGGATTTAGCTTTTAGCTACTTAAACTAAATAGTCTAATTAGAGGAGGTTTTTAGGGTAATTTTTATGTTATTAGATATCTTACTTAAATTAAGCTTATAGGAATTACTTTACTAAGCTTATTATAGTTAATTTCTAAGTATATAAGACTCTTAATTATCTAAAGTAATAGGGATTAAGGCTATATATTAATTATATATATATTTAGTGTGTTATATATATAACTATTATAGTGTAGCTAGGCTGCTTAGTAAGCCTTTTAGAACCCCTTTCTTAGGTGCCTAAGGCTACTAGAAAAGCCTGTTGCCTAGGTCTAAGCCTGTGACAATTACTCCTATATTCGCCTAAGCAGCCGGGCCGCACCAGACCGAATATAACCGATCTCCGCGGCGCCCTTCGGGCGCAGCGCCCTCTGTGCGCATCCCTCAATTTCAACAACAACAACAACATTCTCCAATCTTCCCAACGCTCTAAAAGAAACGCATTCCAAAAACCTCGTCTTCAAAGGCCTCAAGACTCCCCGACTAAAAAAACAACCATGCGCTCCGCCACTAAAGTTTTTGCCCTCCTCTGCGTCCTCGCGGCCCAGGTACTGGCCCAGGATTGCCGCCAAGAATCTATGCGCTGCAGCGTAAGTGTCTACATTTGTTTTCGTTGCCCTCTTACACCCACCAAATCTGGAAAAGTCTCTTTTTTGCAATCTAACTGGATTACGATCATTAGTCGGATCATGTCTGCCAAGAATTTCAACTTCCTGGAGGTGGCGTTTGCTCGGGCGGTTATACAGACCGAGGTTGTACTACAGTTGGAAGAGGAGAAGATCGTCAAGTGAACGTAAGTATTCAGCCCTCTTTTGTCTTTACACTCCCCCCCCAAGGTTTCAAGTTTTCTGACATTAAACCGTTGGGGTATCTTCTTTAGTGTAACTGCTGCAGGTAGTGAGCTTTGACATGATGATCTAGAGAAGTTGCGTTATGTCACGAGGCATTTGTAGTGTTGTGGCTGTGTTGTGGTCTGGCTGCAAAGCCTTGCCAAGCTCTGCATCACGCCGCTCATCGACATTGTATTTCTACAAGCCCTTAGCTTACAGTCCTTCTTTTCTCAAATGGATCACTTTACATACTCTAGACCCTTTGCCTACTTATACACCTTAGCTTTGAAGACGGTGAGTAGAAGTATAATGAGGTGCGAACCGCCAATGCAACAGACTGTATGCGTATACCTCAATTTTACCATGTCCATAATCCATTAACGTCGGCGCTACTGATATGCTTAACAATGAAGTGGATACGTGCAGCTTCTAGTGTAACTAAAGCCAAGGCTAGCTTGAACGTGCCAAGGTGCAAAGAGCGGCTAATCTCAAAATGTCTCGCCTGTTAAGCGGCGCTGCCCCTGTACTCAACCCCTCAAGGCGCCGGCGCGCAGTCCAGGGTTCGAATCCAACTGTTCAGGTGGCCGATATGCTCTATACCAATAAGGGATACGGATACAGATACGGACACAGGACCGGTGGTTCCTGGAGCCACCCGCGCCGCTTGCAACGACCCCAACACAAATGCCACTTGTCACACACACACACACGTTTTTCTTGATCCGACACTGCTTGCCGAGTTTTGCTAGTGGGCATCCATTATTGCGTCGTCGAGTTCCATCCTCCTTCTCATTCATGCCTCTGTCTACGAGTGAATCATCATGAGCGAACCCACTACCGATACCGCGTATGCAAACCGCGCGCCTGGCTTTTCGAGTACCGCAACAAGAACCATTCGCAGAAAAGCCACACCGATCGAAGACAGCCGAAGGAGGCGGTTAGTGCAGTGGCTGTTTGACAACCAGATCAGTACGTCGGGAAGAGCTGAAGCTGAAGCTACAGCAATCGATCGACATGAACTCTGTTCCAACGCCTTTCACACACCCCGAGTCCATGCTAACAAGACCATCTCTCATCCATCAGATCTCGCGTTCCATACGATTGCCCCTCTCCTCATCGCACATATCTGCGTTCCCGCGGCCCGCCCATACACGTCCAAGTTCCTCCAGCTGTCCTACTACAACGCGACGACGGGACAATATGGCGCCGGCCACGACGACCTTTGTTTTGTCGGGTTCTGTGTGGTGCTCCTCATTGGCATTCGCGCTGCCTTGATGCGACACGCCCTCGGTCCTCTGGGCCGGCACTGCGGTATTTCGACCAAGAAGGACATCAACCGGTTCTCCGAACAGGGCTGGATGTTGGTATACTACGGTGTCATTTGGCCACTGGGAATGGTGCAACACACACGCCTTGCCTAAAGCCCTAGTCTGTCGTGCGACTAACCAGCGTCTAGTCTCTCTACTACCGTGCACCATACTACCTCGACATGAAGGAGCTCTGGGTCGACTGGCCCCAGAGAGAACTTGGCGGCTTGATGAAGGGATATGTCATGGTCCAATGGGCATACTGGGTTCAGCAGGTCATCTCGGTGAATATCGAGGCTCGGCGCAAGGACTATTGGGAGATGATTGTCCACCATGCCATCACAATCTCCCTTATTGCCTCATGCTACGCCTACCACCAGACTCGGGTTGGCCACCTGATTCTTGTGCTGATGGACGTGATTGAGCTGATTTTCCCCGTACGTATTGCCCGCAGCCCGACAAACTTCCCCAACCAGCTTTTCATTTGCTAAAAAACGACAGTTGGCCAAGTGTCTCAAATACGTTGGGTTTACTACTCTGTGCGACGCCATCTTTGGCGTGTTTCTCCTCGTGTGGGTTTGGACGCGCCACGTCTTCTTCCTGATGACCTGCTGGAGCGTTTACTACGACCTGCCTCGATCGTTGGAGCAGCCATGCTTTCGGGGTGCTGCAGGCGAGGTCGAGGGTCCCTTTTCCCCGCCTGCTGACGGCTGGTCTCACATCCTCGAACCGTTCATGGACCCGACGGGAACGGTGTGCATGACGGACGACATCACGAAAGGCTTCCTCATCTTTCTCCTCGCGCTCGAGGTCGTCATATGCGTCTGGTCGCTCTTCATCGTCCGAGTCACTGTGCGCGTGCTCAAGGGAGCCCCTGCCGAAGATGTCCGGAGCGATGTGGAGGTGGACGAGGAGGGAGAGGAGGAGGAGGAGGAGATGGAGGACGAAGAGGTGGAGGCGATCGAGGAAGAGGTTGGCGTAGAGTCCATCCATTTGCCGTCCTGGCAATGCTCCGTTCCCAAGAAGGATGCAAGCCCACGGGCGAGCGGCGTGAGAACCGCCAGCGGCCGCAAAGAATTGCTCAACCGGATTGGTTGCGAGAAGCAGATCGACTAGGAGCTGCTGGCTGCCATTCGTTGTACGCAGCACGCATCGTTTGGGGCTTTGGGCTGGTCAAGACGAGCTCACAGAAACACCAATGTGAGGGTTTAGTCCGCAGTGCGCGCGCGAGCGCGACATGTGGTCATTAATTACTGTAGTGAGCTGTCTGCTGTGGCACAGCTTGACAACTGGAATATAAAGCCCAAGCATGTTTTACACCGAGAGTCTTGTCTTGCGATCCTTATATTTGGATAATTAACCGCAATTCGTCATATCACCATGTGCTTTTTCTTAGTTCTTTGAACAGCGCAAGCCTGAAAAAAAAAAACCACTCGACGAGGATCGATGAGGGTCGATAAGGGATCGCTTGTTGAGCCAGGAAATCGGACAAGATTCACAAGAGCGGTGTAAACAAACAACAACAACCCCAACCCCCTGGCCCAACTGCGCTCGGGGAGTATGACGTCAGAACCATCCGAGTCGGAGGGTAGAAAAAAGTCGACGGGCCTGTTTCTCCCCCTTTTCCATGCATCGCCCTCAAATTGGCCTGGTGTGTATCCGTATCCGTACTCCGTACTCCGTATTCATTTCCCAGTACGAGTGCACGCACACAAGCAACTTTGTTCAATACCCCAGGCGCAGGAGAGATAAAAGTGACATTATGGAACAACGAGGTTCTGCGATTGGAGTCGTGTACCCCTATTGCGTGTAAACCTACCGAGTACTTGTCTGTAATACCCTGTTGTAAGCCAGATGTGCTGGGTTGACGCCTGTGTCCGGATTAAAGGTAGCCGAAAATCGGTTATCCGCATAACCATAATATGCAAAAACCGGTGAGAGCGGGTAGATGCAAGACAGAGTCCCCCCCCCCCCCCACAACAGCTTCGACAGGGATGGGAGGAATCCCTTGATTAAGCATAACAACCACTCGTGGATCAATGAACCCCAGGCGTATTGCATCGCGTCGACATGGAATACTTTAGGCAGCAGCACATTCTGGGCAACCGTGATACTAATCCCTGTTCCCCCCTGCATTCAACCCTTGAAGGCCATCCATCCATCCGCTGTTTACCTGGCCTCTCTCTCTCTCTCTCTCTCTCTCTCTCTCTCTCTCTGGCCTCGATCAACCTCCTCATACGCTACCGGGACCCATCTTGCTGTTATCCACAAGTCACGTGTCGCACGGGAGAGAGGGATCAAATACCCTCGCTCTAGCCATCGTCTTCTCTCCTTTCCAAGGGGGAGCTGTCCCGGAGTGCCCCGAGTTGGAGTCGCAAACGAACAGTCAGGTCGACACCCACTCCCCAAATTTATCGGCGGCATCAGAAGCCTTTCCTATGACGACGGCAACACGACAAGAGAGACTTGCACAACGACAGCAGCAGCACAACGCTCGAGGACGACAGAGATGGGCGCCAACTACATGGAGCTGCAGCGAGGCCGAAGCGCCGTGTTGACCAATCGCCACGCCAAAGGTTTCTCGAAGCGCAAGAACGCCAAAGTCTTTGCTCTCGTGCGCCGGCGATCCTGGACACTCCCCTTGGTCCTCGTGACTGCGATCCTTTGCGTCTACGGCGTCAACCCGACCGAGTCCAACTTTGCACACCGCTTCCTCTTCCCGTCCTACAAGCTCGAAAGTGCCAGCGGTACGACGACGACGACGACGACGGCGGAATTCGCCAAGGGCCCGTGGGACGTGGCCCTCGTCTGCTTCTACACCGTGGTCTTGACCTTGACGCGCCAGATTTGCATGCACGAGGTTCTAGGGCCCCTCGCCCGCCGCTGGGGCATCAAGTCGCGGGCCAAGCAGGCGCGCTTCGCCGAGAACATGTACACGGCGTTGTACATCTCCATCATCGGCCCGTGGGGCATGTACCTCATGAGCCGCACGCCGGTCCGCTACTTCGACACGCACGGCATGTACGCGGGCTACCCGCACCGCACGCACGACGCCGGCTTCAAGTGCTACTACCTGCTCCAAGCCGCCTTTTGGGCGCAGCAGGTCGTCGTCATGGTGCTGGGGCTCGAACAGCGGCGCAAGGACTTTTACGAGCTCGTCGCGCACCACGTCGTGACGGTGGCGCTCGTCGCCCTGAGCTACCGCTTCCACTTCGCCTACATGGGCATCGCCGTGTACGTCACGCACGACATTAGCGACTTTTTCCTGTCCGTCTCCAAGTCCCTGAACTATCTCGACAGCAAGCTCCAGGGCGTCTCGTTTGGCGTGTGCATCGCCGCGTGGATCTACCTGCGACACTACATCAACCTGCGGATTCTGCACTCGGCACTGCCCGGGGCCGCCTTCAGCACCGTCGGGCCGTACGAGCTGAACTGGGAGACGGAGCAGTACAAGTGTCCGCTGTCCAACACAATCACCTTTGCCTTGTTGGCCGCGCTGCAGGCCCTCAACGTGTTCTGGCTGGGTTGCCTGCTGCGAGGCGCCTACCGGTTTGTGTTTTTGGGTGTGGCAAAGGACGACAGATCCGAGGACGAGGAACCGCCCACGATTCCTTCGTCTGTTGCGAAGGAAGAACGCATACCAGCGGCAGCCACGGGAATGTCAGACCGCAAGGGCCTCTCGCGTCGTTCCAAGACTGCCAACGGAATTGTGTATGCACAGGGAGCTCCATGAGAAAGAAAGCGGCCGTGAGGTATCGGAACACTAGATGTTGTACCCTATATACTCGATTCGTTTGCATCTACCACTCATCACACGTAATCGGTAATAATCACCTTTTTCCAGTGCCATTTTTGTAACTTGTGGCTGTGCCTATTCACAAAGGGTACCGATCGAGAGGGGTTTTATATAGTATACTACACACCAATTAATTCATCATGAACTTGAAACGGAAACGAATCTCAAGGTTATGGATCGAGAATGTGTCCAACACATCTTGGTCGACCGAAAGATTCACATACATCCGTTGGTCCACGATGCAAGACTTTAGACGCTGAAGGACAATGGAGGTAAGAAAACGCCAGCGCAACTAGAGCGAAGCGACTGCCCTCGGCCATGCTCCTGACCTCCTGCCCTCTAATTAGTATTTTTCGATTTTCATGAGGAGTTGCTTCACACTACCCGGAGGCTCCGCCCCTCCCCGGACCTCCCTGCCCTCCGGGGGCCCTCGGGAGCCCTCCGGCAGCACGGCATCCGAAAATGTGGAGCTTGAAGTTCGGTGGCGGCGAAGGGCCGCCACACCAAAAGTTTAAGCAGATTGATCGTTTGCACGGTAATTCTAGAGCTCCTCTACTCCAGTTGCTTCCGCTCTAGGAAAATGCATGTCGTAAAGCAGGGTCACCTAGGCACAGAGATCATGAGTTGAAAGAGTGGCTTGTATCTGTATTAAGGTAAGGTACCTAATACCTAGGCAGGTACCCAAGGAAAGTAGGCTTTTCAGCCTCTATCTAAAGAGGCGTACACAGCCACAGTCACGTGGCACGGAGCGGCGCCCGAACGGCCGGTCGGCGCGGACTATCTCCCGTTCCATTGCCGATCGGAGGGCCACACTTACGTAAGGGCATCACGACCATCAATCTAACCTTTACGCCCGAAATCCAATCATCGCCTCAGCAATCTGGGCAGATTCATCGGCTCTTCAGACCCCAACGCGCTCCTGAACACGGCAGACATGGCAGGCGACAGTCCAATCTCCTCGGCGCGATCGATCCAGTCGTCCAGGGTCAGCGCCTCCACGTCATGTCCTATCTCGGTCGAGAGGTAGTCCCTGATGTGTCTTACATCCAGCTCCAAATCGCCCGAGTCATGGACGTACACAACGCCCTCTTCTTCCCTGGATCCGGACATGACGGCGTCCATCACCTTCTCCGTGACCGTCTCAGGCTGTACCAGGTCGACGAAGCCGTTCAGACCGGGGGCCCTGGGTACAGCGCGAATGCGCCGCGAGTAGTCCAGCATGTTCTGCAGGACGTCGGCCGCCGGGTTCTCGCCTGTCCTGTCGGCTTCGGGGCGGACGATGCTCGAAGGGCGATGGATGTAGACCGGCAAGCCGGATTGCGCGTGTGCGTTCTCGAGGTAGACCTCGCTGGCCCACTTGGAAGCGACGTAGCCATGCAGACCGTCGACCGGAGGCGCATGCTCGCGAACCGAGACCTCGGCGAGGGCTTCGAAAGGCGTGTACATGGCGACGCCCGTGGTGGAGACGTAGTGCAGCGGGATGCGCCGGGGAATGCACCATCGGACGAGCTCCTTGGTCGCCCCGAGGTTGGCGGCGCGGAGTGAAGCGTAGGTCTTGAGATGCGAAACGTCGGCGCCGTTGTGGATGACGACGTCGGCGGTCTGGAATATGGCGAGGGCGGCATCCTCGCTGCCGAGGCCAAGGAGAGGCAGGCTCAGGTCGCCCTCGTGGAACTCGGCCTTGGGCCCGAGTTGGGAGAGAAGATGCTGACGAGCTTGGTCTGTTGCGTTCCTGACGGCTATGCAGATGACTCTCTCAATGTGCTCGTCGTCAACGAGGCGTCTGGCAAGATGTTGACCGAGAAAACCCGTGGCACCTGTCAGGACGACAGTACGAGGCCGGTCTGTGACTGTCACTGGGTCGGTGATGACACGCTGCGTAGCTGCTGTTGTCAAATCCGGGAGCAGGGCGGTTTCCGTGGGCCAGTCGATGCAACCATCCCCTGCCGACCCGGTGTCTTGTACGCCCGGAAGCAGTTGGGCCATCGACCTCAGGGTGGTGGCTTGGAAAAGCTTTGGCAAGGGGATGGAGACGCCGAGGTCGGCGCGGATCCTGCCTTGCAGCTCGATCAAGAGGAGGGAGCTGCCTCCTATGGCGAAGAAGTCGGAGCTGGCATCGATCTGACGATGCAACCCTACCAGCTCTTCGGGGACAACGGCTTCCCAAAAGCCTCGAAGCATCGTCTCGGAACTCGACAGTGCTGTTGCTGCTGCTGATGATGATGATGCCAAAGCCTCGTCCACCTCTTGTTGGGTCCGGTGGAAAAGCCCGCGTGGGATGGGCATGGCGGAGATGCTGCGCCGATCAACCTTGCCGGCCACCGTTCTGGGAAGCATGTCGACCGGGATGAGAGCCGATGGACGCATGGTTCGTGGTAGCGGCAGCTCGGCCAGAAGGGCTTGAAGCAACTTGCCCTTGTCATTGGTCACCTGCTCCGCCGCGAAGACGACGTGGACGACGATGAAGCTGACCTCGCCTCCCGAGGTGCTACGAAGAGACGCCACGGCGTCGACGAGAAGGCCGCGGGAGACCTGCAGCACCGTCTTCTCCACGTCCTTCAGATCGATCCGCACACCGTTGAGCTTGACCTCCGTGTCGTCGCCGATGCGGCCCTGGAGAACAAGGGAGCCTCCGGGCTGCAGAAAGCCGACGTCGCCTGTTCGGTACATGGTCGTCCACCCGCGCCTCGCGTCGTCCTCGGTGGCGAACGGATCCGGCAAGAAAGAGGCCCGAGTCTGGTCATCGAGGTTCAAGTATCCCATGGCAACACCAACACCGGCGATGGCGACTTCGCCCGTCTGGCCTACGGGCTGGAGATTCTGGCTGCTGTCCAGGATGTAAAACCGCTCGTTTGCGGATGCCGCTCCGACGGGAATCGTGCCTCCTTGGTACGTGTCGGGGTTCTTGTAAGACAGCTCCATTTTGGTCGAGCCACACGTCGTCTCGGTTGGGCCGTACACGTTGAACAGACGAAGATGGTCGCAGCCCAGGTCGCGGAAGAGGGCAAGAAGCGGCTCCGTCACGGGCTCTCCGGCGACCAGGGCCAGACGCCATTGCGAAGATGACCGTAGAGCCTCTTGATGTCCGCGCCGCAGCCAGCTCTTGTACTCGGTCGGTGTCGCGTAGGTGGCCGTCACGCCTTGGCTGCGGAGGAGCTCGGCCAAGGCGTGCGAGTCGGCACGCATGGTGTGGTGGAGGACATGCAGGCGAGCGCCGACGCCGAGGGCCAGGAAGAGCTGCGTCACGGACAGGTCGAAGCTCCACGCGCTCTGTTGCAAGACGACGTCGTGCGCCTCGAGTCCATACGTGGCGGCACAGTGGTCGAACTCGTGCTTCAGGCTGCCGTGGCTCAGGATCACCCCCTTTGGCGTGCCCGACGAGCCGCTGGTGTACAGGATGATGGCCGGAGCGTCCGGTCGAGCGAGGTTCGGAGCCGGTTCCTGTTCTCCGCCGTGGCTGGTTGCCAGCGTAGACACGTCGATGATGGCTGTGCCAGGCTGGGTCTCCAGCTTCTCTGTGTCGTCGACGGTGGGCGCGTGGATGAGGATCGAGGCGGGCTGGCAGTCACGCACGATCAAAGAGAGCCTGGCGAGGGGGGTGTTGGCGTCGAGAGGCACGTAGACGGCGCCGACCTGGAGGATGGCGAGAAGGGAGGGAACCCAACAGGCCGACGGGTGCTGGAAGACGGCCACCCTGGAGCCGGCTTGCACCCCTTGGCGCAGCAGCTCGGATGCGATCACGGCCGTCTGAGAAGAGAGCTCTGCATACGTCAGAGAGCCGCCGGCGTCGTCTGTAACCGCCACGTTGTCTGCGACGGTTGGGAAGAAGTCTTGAAACCGATGGACGAGGGTTTCCGGCCAAGTAGATTCGAATTTCGGACCTGGATATAGTGGTGGTCGTTGTTAGTTGAATCATATAACATGGTTAAATCACAGAAAGAACAACAAGCAAGAAGTCGGAAGGGGAGCAGAGGAGCTTGAGTTGTAGTAGGGAGAGCAAGAAAAGAGGGTTGGAACGTGAACATCTGGGAAACCGAATCAATGTACAACTTACCACGTCCCAGGTCAAGAGCCTGTTGAAGAAGAGCAGGTCTAAAGTGCCACTTGCTGCCCACCGGCTGATGGGGTGTGTTTGCAAACTCGTTGAGAATGTCTAGGTATCCGTCTTGCAAGATCTGGGCATCCGACTCCGTGTAGAGGGACTTCTGCAGGTTCAACAGGACACGGGTATCGCCGGTGGTGTTGTTGTTGATGACGGTAAAGGTGATGTCGTACGGCAGCTCGGCCATCTCCTGCTTCATCATGGTCATGCGGCAGCCCAGGAACGTCTGGCCGTCCGCCAAGTCGTTCTCGGCGTAGTTCATAAAGGCCTGTGCCAGCGGCGTGTGTGTCGCCTGGCGCGAGACGCGGAGGGTGTTCAGGATGAGCTCGAGAGGGATGGAGTTTGCGAGGACGGCGAAGCTCTTTTCGCGGGCCTCGGCCAGGGCGTCGACAAAGAGCTGGTCGGCGCTGGCGGGCATGCGCAGGGGCAGCATGTTGAGGAAGGGGCCGATGCCGGTGGCCATGTGGTCGTCCCGGCGGCAGCCGTCGGCGATGCCGATGCAGACGTCGGTGGTGCCGAGGAAGCGGAGGAGCAGCACCTTGAAGGCGGCGAGGTGGAAGTGGAAGGGCGTGGCGTGGCAGCTGCGGGCGACCCGGCGGATCTTTTCCGAGAGCGGCTTGTCGATGCAAAAGTCCGGGATGCGGGACTCGTACCGGTCGAGCGGCCGGCGTTCGGCGAGCCGGCTGCGGCGGAGCGACAGGGGATCCGGGATGGTGGTGAACTCTTGCCGCCAGAACTCGACGGCGCCGTCCCACTGGCCGGACGCGTGCTGCCGCTGTTGGTCGTCCGAGTAGTCGAGATACTGCAGCGGGCTCGGCTCGAGAGGGTATCCGTGGTACAGCCGCTCCAGGTCGCCCATGACGGCGTCGTTGCTGGCCCGGTCGAAGAAGATGTGGTGAGAGCTCATGAGGAGGTAGTGGTCCCGCGGCGAGTACGACAGCAGGATGGTCCGGCTTGTCTGGCCGCGGCTCAGGTCGAAGACGTGGTTCCGGAGCGCGGCGTACTCGTTGGCGAGCTCGTCCTTGTTGTGTATCCTCCGGTGCTCGAGGGCCAGGGAGGGAGCCTTGATGACGCCCTGGCTGGGCTGGCCGTCTCGGTGGCAGATGCAGCTTCGCAGCGATTCGTGGCGCTCCCCCAGGGCTCTGACGGCGGCGGAGAGGTCGGCGACCCGGATTTGGCCGCTAAGATGAAGCATGACTGTGTTGTTCAGGGTGGTCTTGTCAGGCAAGAGCTCGTGTACGAACAAGAAGACTGACTGGGTGTAGGATAGACGGCCGAACCTCTCCAACTGGACCTCGGGCGGCCCCGGTTCCTCCTTTCTGTCAGTGTCATCGACTTCTTGGCCGTCGACGATGGATGGGGGGGAGCTCTCGGAGTCCCTTTCGGACGTTGTGGACGGCGGTGTGCCGGGCTGTTGTGATGAGACGTCGGAGGCGGAGGATGATGATGTGCTGTCCGTTGACTGAGGAGGAGAAGAAGAAGAGCAAGAAGGGGAAGAAGAGGAAGACAGGTTGGGTGCCAGCTCGTCTGGGATCTCTTGGGCGGCAAAGTCGATGAGCCCCTGGAGCGCCTCGCCCTTGAGGATTCGGAGGGCGGGAATGTTGACCTGGAAGTTGTTGAGGAACCAGGAGCGGATGCGCACGGCGACGAGCGAGTCGAGGCCGAGCTCGTCGGTGCGGATGGCGGGTGTGATGGCGTAGTCGTCGCTCAGATGAAGCATCTTGCGCATCTCGGAGATGAATGATTCTAGCGTGTCGTCAATGTCAGTGGTGTTGTTCAAGTTAGGGGCTTGGGGGTCCGGTCACTTTAACTTACCGGCGATGATTGTCTGGACCTCCTCCCGCGTGGTCGCGGCGGCCAACTGGTCCTTGATGGAGGGGCCCGACTGCGTGTTGGCCGCCGTCGTGTCCTCGGCCGCGGCTCTCTCGCTCAGACAGGCGAACTGGGGGTAGTCGTACCAGCGGGGCCGGTCCGGTGCGCTGGCCGGCATGCGTCTCAGGCCGATGGAGATTTGCCACTCGGCGCCGGAGCCGGAGCCGGAATCGGAGCCGGGGCCGAAGCCGGAGCCCTTGCCGAAGCCCGGGCCGGGACCGGAGTGGGGCCGGCCGTATCGGATGGCCTCGGCCAGCGTCTGGTGGACATCGTACTCGGAAATGGTCAAGAGGCCGCGTTCGAACGAGGGCCGGGTCAGCACGTTGCCCTTCTCGCGGGTGATGTATCCCGTGCCCATGATCAAGCCCAGCTCGACGACGGACGCCGGCAGACCGCGGTGGCGTCTCTGCTGAGCCATGCCGCTCATGAACAGGTTGGCCGTCGTGTAGCCTGCCTGGCCCGGATTGCCGGCGACGGTGGCGACGGAGGAGAAGAAGACGAAGAAGTCCAGCGGCTCGTCTCCCAGCACGCGGTCCAGGTTCAGGCTGCCCTCGACCTTGGGACGGAGGACGCGGCTGAAGTCGTCGAGCCGCATGTCGCGGAGGGCCATGTCCAGGAGGATCATGGCGCCCTGGTACACGCCCGAGATGGGAGGCAGCGTGCGGGAGATGTCGCGGTGCGTCTCGGCCAACGCGTCGTAGTCGGTCAGATCACTAGACACATGATATCGAATTAGTCCTGGGCCAACGGATCTTGTTGTTCTTGTTGTTCTTGTTGCAAAGCCAAAAAAAAAAAAAAACTCACCAAGCCATGATCCGCACCACCATGCCCCTGGCCTCCGTCTTCTTGAGCCACGCCTCGTCGACGTTGGGGTTGCGGCTGGTGATGACGAGGTACTTGGCGCCGTTTCTCATCATCCAGTCCGCAATCGAGATTCCGAGGTCGCCGGAGAGTCCAACCAGCCAGTACGTTCGATCCGGGCGGAACTGGGCCGTGGCGGGCTGGACGGCGACAGAGACGGCGGGGACGTCCCAGTCAACAACCGTCAGCGCATTTTCTGCCACCTTTTTATGCTTCTCCAGGTCCTGGATAGAGACCTGGTTGACGAAGGTTGCAAGATGCGGCGGCGGGCCTTGTTCGATCGTGGCCAGGCGTGCCTCGTCCACTGCAGTTGCGATGAGCTTCTTGATGCTATCGCCATCGTGTGTTGCGGTCGTCTCGGGGGTGTTCGTTCCAGTGAACAGTACTAGCGAAGACGCCTTGACGACGGGCACGTTGGCCGGCAGACAGGAAGCGATCCAGGAAGATGATGATGCGTCTTGGCGGGGTGTTGTTGTGAAATCGACGCATCGTGAGATACTGGCGGGCAGAAGCGCTCTGAGCTCCGACTGACGCATGTATCGACCAAGGTAGGTCACGTCGGAGCCGTCCGCGGCTTCTTTCGAAGACGTCGTGGTGCAGACCAGCCTGACATTGGCTTTGGTCGACTGGCGACTGAGAAGTCTCACCACCGACGCGGGAGCGTTGTGGACGAGGAGGGTGTCGCCATCGCCAAGAGGACCCGTGAGCGCCGGCACGAGCAGGTGTGCGGCGACCTCGGTCAAGAACAACGAGGCCGACTCTGGTGCAACAGAGCAAGGGACCAGGCTGCTCTCGGGCACGTTGACGGACGAGGCGAGCGAGTGTCCAAGGCCGAGGTACTGCTGGCCGGTGGTGGTGCAGCGGCCCAAGACTAGATAACACGCGTCGCCGCCGACGTCGGTCTTGACGATGGCTTCCAGGGTTGAGTGCGTCAAGGTCAAGGAAATTGAAGAACTGCTGCTGCTGCTGCTCTCAGTAACATCACCCGCCGAGTCCGACGGAGACGTCTCGACGAGGACGAAGCCGCCATCGTCGCCGTCCAACTTGTCGATGGCGAACCGGGCATGCCGCGTCTCGACACGCTTGACGATGGTCCTGCGCGCCGAGTTGTACCGGTCGTTGGCGTCTCGGACGGGTCTCATGCGCGGAACCAACTGCCGGCCGTCCGAGTCGATGACGATCTCGGACTCGACGGACCATAGTCTCTTGCGTGGACCAGCAGCAGAAGCCGAGGGAGCCATGGCGAAGCGCAAGACGGCTTCCACCAGGACCCTGGCGTCGATGCCGCGCCGCGCATCCTGCATGTCGATGGACTGAAAGCGGATCTCGGGCGTCTCCCAGAGGGCCGATCGCGCGAATCCGACGCCCATGTTGCCGTACGGGTTGTCGACCATGCGGTCCTGGCTGACCCAGACGATGGACTTCTCCGATCCGAACAGCGTCTTGAGCGCCTCCCAGCGGGCCGGCGTCATGTCTTTGAAGACGGCGTGGTCCAGATCCTCCAGGACGAGGACGGTGGCGGTCTTGTCCATGACCCTGTCCATGTCCAAGTCCATGCCCATGTCCATGTCGGCATCATGTTGTAAACGGAGGAGGTCCTCGAGGGATTCCAGGACCGTGACGTCGTCGCAAAAGGCGTGGATGAGCTTCGCGACCTGCTGCGTCAGACGAGAGACGCGCAACGAGGCGCCTCCGACGATAAAGAGGTGCCGGATGACGGACTGGCCGGCGGTCAACAGCAGAGAGGGAGACGACGCCAACAGGGGCTCGCGCATAAAGTCGACCCAGTCGTCGACGGCCTGCGAGACGATGACCGAGTTGGGCAGGGCCAGGGCGTCCTTGACGGGCGTCATGGAGTCGATGCCGGAGAAGCCCGTCTTGCGCAGGACGGCGTCCCAGGCGGACTCGGACACGCAGGCGCCCAGGGTGCGGCCCTCGTCGAAGCCCTGCCACCAGCCCGGGAGACAGCCGAACAGGGCGGTGCCGCGGATGATGTGCGTGTTGGTGACCTCGTAGAGGACGAGGTAGCCGCCGGGCTTGAGGAGCGAGCGCACGCGGCGCGCCGTCTGCTCGAGGCTCCGGGTGGCGTGCAGCACGAACGAGGCGACGACGACGTCGTACGAGTGCTCCTCGAAGCCCTGCGGCGCCATGTCCTGCTCGAGGTCCAGCACGCGGTACACCATGCGGTCCTCGAACGCCGCGAACTCGGCCTCGGCCTTGTCCAAGAAGGCGGCCGACACGTCGGTGAAGGTGTAGGAAGAGACGTGGTGGTCGTTCACGTCGACGTCGACGTCGAGGCGCCCGAGGATCTCGCGCGTCGCTTGGCCGGTGCCGGCGCCGACTTCCAGGATGTTGCTTGCCGGGTACCGCCGGAGGATCTGGAGGACGGCGTCGGCCAGCAGTCCGGTGCCCCGCGTGATGCTCCGGGCCTGCGCGTAGTAGTCGGCCAGGAGGCCGTTGTCCATCAGGTGCTCCAGCATCGTCGTCTCGCCCCGGATGGCCCGCGGCATGTGCTCTCCGACGACGTGCATGGCCTTGATCTCGGGCTGGTCGGAGAAGGGCGCCGACAGGGCGCGGATGTCGTCGAGCGTATCCTTCACCCACTCCTTCTTTGCGTACCGATGCTTGCCCTGCCGCACGAGCTCTGTTGTGTGGGAGGCAAACGCCAGGTACGCGGCGTTGTGCAAGTCGGAGCGGCCGGGGTGGTCCGCGGGGATCTGCCGCTCCAGCTGGCCGAGGTAGAAGTGGCTGCCGCGTTCGAGAATGACGGCCATCTCCTTGTCCTGGGCCGAAGCCTCGTACTCGCCCGGCACATCGGCGTTGGGCTCGGACGGGACCCAGTCCATGGCGTAGAACTGCTGCTGGTCGTCGGCCGCCGACGCCGGGATAAAGGGCACCACGTGTAGCCCCTCCACCTGGACGGCCGTGTGCTGTCCATCGACGCCGTGGATGTCGACGTCGCCCTGGAAGCCGGACGTGTCTCGAGCCAGAGTGTCTTGGGACTCGTCGGCCTCGTCGGACATGGACGCCACAAACGGAGCCTCAGAAGCATCGGCCCAGTGACGCCCGCACAGAGCCGGGTTGATGCGGATTCTGTCGATGCGGGTCGGCAGATGGAGGCTCCAGAGCCGGCCGTCCTCGGGGTAGCTAAAGGTCAAGATGATGGAGTGGAAGGCCGCGTCCAGGACGGCGGGATGGACCACGAGCACGTCGTCGGCGTGAGCACCGGACCCCCCGGGGCTACTCGACAGCGCCACGACGCCAGACGCTTTTCCCAGCTTCCTCCGCAAGCCGGACAGGGCCTTGAAGGGGCCGGTGTAGCCGTAGCCGACATCCTTCAGGGAGGAGTAGGCGAGCTCGGTGTCGACGTCGACCATGTAGGGCTCGGCGCGTGCCGTGGCGGGCAGCGTGTCGGCCGATGGCTCGCCGAGGAGGACGGAGATGTCGCAGCTGGCCACGAGCTGGAAGTCGTGCTGCGACCCGATGCAAGCCTCGTACGTGAAGCGCGCCGTGACGGAGCCGGCCTCCTCGCGGTTGATGCTGCTGACGACGGACCGGACCTCGATGCCCGAGTCCTGCTCGTCGTTGCCAAATACCAGCGCCTGATGGATGGCCAGGTTGCTGATCTCCATCAACCGCACGGGCGAGGAGGAGGAGGAGTCGTCTGCTGCCACCAGGAACGGGATCGTCTCCAAGGCGGTGACGGCATACGCCGCGGCCGGGAAGACGGTCTGGCCCTGGATGCGGTGGTGATGGAGCCAGGGGAGATCGTGGGGGCGCAGGATTGCCTTCCACGTCACCTGCTGCGCCGAGCTCTGGGGCTGCCAGTCGCCGAGAAGCGGGTGAGCCGGCTGGCTTCGTGTGCGCAGGTTCCTCGACAGGGTGGACTCGTGCCAGTAGCCCTGGGAGTGATTCCACTGGTAGGTGGGCAGATCCGGGAGGAACCGGTGCGGCTTGGCCGGGCCGAGGTCGGAGCCGGAGCCGGAGCCGGAGTCAGGAGCGGAGCCGGAGCCGGGAGCGGGGCCGGGAGCGGGGCCAGAGTCGGAGTCGGAGCCGCCCAGCATGGCGGCTTCGTACTGGTCAAAGTCGATCCGGAGATTGTCGACGTGCGTCCAGATGTAGCCGATGGCAGAGGACACACTCTGGATTGCGGGGGTGTTGCGTTGGAGCAGTCCCGTGTACGGCATGTCCCCTTGGCCTTGCTGCTTCTGCTGGTCCCGGAGCGTGTCGAGAACGGGGCCCTTGAGAGCCGGGTGAGGGCCGACCTCGACGGCGGCGTCAAACGGCCCAAGCAGCTGCACGGCCTTTTCCACGGCTTGCATGAAGAGGACGGGAGACAGCAGGTTGTCGACCCAGTACGAGGCATCGACGCTCGTCGTCGTCTCGTCCAGCGGCGGCTGGTCGGGGTGGACGCTGGATACCCAAGTACAAGTCGGCTGGGTGGTGGTGGTGGTGGTGGTAGGACCATCAGTAGCAGCAGCAGCAGCAAAAGGCCTCATGGAGTCCAGATACGGCTGAGAACACGGAGCCATGTGGTGGGAGTGATATGCCTTGTCCACGCGCAGACGACGCACAAACTTGTTCTCGTCTTCGAAGATGTCCACCATGTCCACAATGGCGGCCTCGTCGCCCGAGATGGTGATGCTCGAGGCAGAGTTGCACGCGGCCACCTTGACTCGGCCCAAGAAGTACTCGTCGTTGCAGAGCGACTCGGCGTCCTCCAACGTGGTCCCGACAGCCAGCATGGCGCCCTTCTGGATGCCATCCAAGCCACCGCCGGCCAGCCGCGAGTGAAGGCCGCGATAGTACGCAATGCGGATGGCGTCTTGAGCAGACAGGAGTCCGGCAGCAAACGCGGCCCCGATCTCGCCCGAGGAATGTCCAACCACGGCGGCGAAGCGGATGCCGCAGTGGCGGAGAAGCTCCACGAGGATGACCTGGACAACGGTGCAGAGAGGCTGCGAAACAGAGGCGTTGCCGACCTGGCTCGAGGCTGCGTCAGCAAGCAGTTGCTCTCTCAAGGTCCACGACGGCCGGTCCTCCTCCGGCAGCCGGGCCAAGGCGCCGTCCATGGCGTCCAGCAAGTCGGATGCGTACGCGGACGTCTCGACCAGCTCGGCACCCATGCGAGCCCACTGCGCGCCCTGGCCGGTGAAGATTCCCAGCAGACGGGCCTTCTTGGTGCTGTTGCCGGCGGCCTTGGACTCGAGCTGGAAGTTGCTGTTGCCGAGGATCCCCGCCAGACTTGTCTGGAGCGTCGCAATGGTCGATGCGGGCAGGGCGAGCCGGAGAGGAAGACGAGAGCGGCGGGACTGCAGAGTCCACGCAAGGTCGGCCGGACTCGTGTCCGGATGCTGTTCCAGGTACTGAGAATAGGCCGAGATGCTGGCGAGAAGCGACTGTTTGGACTGCGCCGAGAAGAGAAAGGGGTGGACATTTGCTGGCGAGGCTTGTTGGCTTTGGTTGTTGTCATGTTGGTCGTTGGGATGCTCGGATGGCGCAAAGCTCTCCAGGATGATGTGCGCGTTGGTCCCGCCGAACCCGAAGCTGTTCACGCTGGCGCGCCGGCTCTGTCCCGGCAGGACCGGCGGCCACGGGGTGAGCTGCTGCGGGATCTTGAGGTGCTTGTAGTAGGGCAGCACGTTCGGGTTGAGGTTCTCCAGAAGCATGTTGGGAGGCACGTGGCCGTGCTTCATGGCCTGGACGACCTTCAAGATGCCTGCCAGGCCGGCGGTGCTCTCTGTATGGCCGATGATGGTCTTGATAGACCCGACGAGGAGGCGGTCTGACTCTGCACCATCACCATCACCATCACCAGGTCCAGGTCCAGGGTCACCACCATCATCAGGGTCACCACCACCACCAGAAGAGTCCTTGCTGCCGAAAAAGGCCGTGTGCACCGCCTCGGCCTCGACGGGGTCGCCGGCCGGCGTGCCCGTGCCGTGGGCCTCGAAGTACTGACACCGATCCGCCGGCGATTCCGGGTCGAGGCCGGCCTTGGCATAGGTGGCGCGGATGAGGGCGGCCTGCGCTGCGGCGCTGGGCATCGTGATGCCGCGGCTGCGGCCGTCCTGGTTGACGCCGGTCTCGCGGATGATGGCCTCGATGTGGTCGCCGTCCGCCAACGCGGCACTCAGCGTCTTGAGCACGACGGCAGCCACGCCGTCGCCTCGGGCGTACCCGTTGGCGCCCTGGTCCCACATCCGGGACCGGCCGTCGGGGGAGAGCATCTTGAGCTTGCTCTCGTGGATGTACGGTTCCGGGCCGAGCAGCAGGTTGCTTCCGGCCGCCAATGCCACGCGGACCTCGCCGGATCGCAGGGCTTGTACGGCCTGGTGCACAGCGACCAGACTGGATGAGCAGGCCGTGTCGACCGTCAGGGAGGGACCGTGCCAGTCAAAGAAGTAGGATATCCTGTTGGACAGAATACTCCTCGCGGTGCCTGCGCACACGGTTCAGTTAGTCACATGGTGATATGTATTATACACAAACGAGACGGAGGGAGAGTTGTCTTGTCTCACCAATAGCGAGGTATGTTGGAACATGCTGCAGGTCGCGAAACTGCAGCGACTCGTAGTCGACGTACATGACGCCAACGTACACGCCCGTGTTGGAGCCCTTGAGGCCCTCGATCGTCAAGCCGGCACTCTCCAGCCCCTCGTACACTGTTTCCAGGAGGAGGCGCTGCTGGGGATCCATGGCGATAGCCTCGGACGCTGTGATGTTGAAGAACTGGGCGTCGAACTGGGCGACGTCCTCCTCGAGCAGATACGAGTGTTTGACGTTGGCACGTCCGGGGAACTGGGAGTCGGCATGGTGGAATCCCCGCGTGTCGAAGCGGCTCGGGGGGATCTCGCAGAGCACATCGCGAGGTTCTCGGAGAAGCTCCCAGAGTCTTGCGGGCGAGTTGGAACCGCCCGGGAACCGGCAGCCGCTGCCAACAATGGCAATGGGCTCGTTCCTCCGGGGGGAGGTCTCGGGTGAAGGAGCCTCGGGTGAAGGAGCCTCGGTTATGAAGACCATAATTACTGAGTGATGATTGTGGTGTTGTTAACAGTTATGGCCGTATGTTGATGATGACGATGATAATGATGATAATGATTGCCGGATGTTGAGATAGTGATTAATACAATGGCTTGCGCTCAATGATGGAGCAGTAGCAGAACGTAATTAACCTTGATATGCGAGGCAAAAGGGTTGATTAATTACATACAACTCAAGATGATTGAGTAATGTTGTCCTGGTTCGTTTTTGTTTATTTCAACAGTCAATCCGAATAATAATAAACTCGGTCATCATCTACTCACTCGACTCGTTAATTACTCACCCAATGCCAATCTAGAACGTCAGGGACATCAGGCATACGCCGTTGGGATCGGAATCCATGCTGGCCTGCTGCAGCTCTACGACCATGGAGTCTAGACCCTGCATCTAAACTGGACCCTGCAATTCATCCTTACAGTACGGAGTACCTACCTACCTACCTGCAGATAGTGGATGCCGAATCCTGAATCCTCTGCAGGGCTGACTGTGCTGTGATGGCGATGCCCCCCACGTCCGCCCCTTGGTGCACTGCGCAGGGTTCCGGCTTATGCCTCCGAAGGGTGGAAAAAGCCCTCCGAACTTCCTAATCAGGAGTTCCTCCGTAGGTACGGATACCAGATCTCTCACTGCATTCTCTCAGTGGTCAAGATCCTTCCAACAGGGATGGCGACAGGGATGATTTTACTTACCCAGCACGATCATGAACTCCCCTCGAACCACATCTGGGTCCGAGGGATCTGAGGATCCGGTCGGCGACTTTCACCGAGGGGCGAAGGCGGCATGGATGAGAACGGACGCTAGGCAGTCAGTTGGTTGCCTACCCACGATGGGACCGCCGAGGTCCAGGAAGCGCCATTGTGATTTGACTCGAGAGAACTCGCTTCGCCATGTACTTCCCAGAGTCCCAGACCAGTCATCAGACAAGGAAGAACCGTGGTATAATGTGCCCTCTCTCTCATTTTGTCCAAACCAAAGACTTGTGGCTAGTATCAAGCTGAAGCAAGCGCAGATCGGTCGACGGACGACACGCACCGCCAGCAACATGTGGACTCTCGAGACTCCCAACCCGACCATGTCGCTCCGTGACTATCTTGTCCTCGCAGCAGTTGGTGTTGGTCACCCTCCTCCCTTCCGCTGCCTCTGAGTCTGGGCCGAGTGTGCCATGACCTCCATCGACAACATCCTCTATTAACACCGCTCCAGATTGCTGCATACAGCCTGCTTCGGACCATCTACCTCGTTTGGTTTCACCCCTTGGCCAAGTTCCCCGGACCCAAGATTGCTGCTGTTTCCAATGTCTGGTATGGGTACCAATGGTATGTCAAGGTCAAATCCTCGAGACGATTCGATTCCACCGTCTTTATGCTTTCTTTGCCAGGTTGGCTCCAAAAGACAATAATACTGATGATCATGGCCCAAACCCAGGCTCTCTGGTCGTTACCCCTGGGCCATGCAAACCGCCTTTGAAAGATACGGTAAGTAAGAGAGAAGCCCTGCAGACTTGATACTTGAGCCGGTTGGCGCCCTAACACTGTCAATAGGAGATGTAGTTCGAATCGCACCCAACGAGCTCGTCTTTATCACCCCCAAGGCTTACGCGGGTATGTTTTAGTCGTCACGACACTCTCTGTTTTTCGAATAGTATTGCCCGGTGGGTATTTAAACAAAAACCCCCCTTTTTGACAATCGTTCCCAGACATCTACACCAGCACCATCAACGGCCGGCCGGCCTTTGTCAAATCGGACCTCCTCGACACGGGAGACAAGTACGAAGGGTTGGCCTCGGAACGAGACATCGACAAGCACCGCGCTGCCCGCAAGCAACTGGCGCCGGCCTTCAGCCCCCGGTCCTTGAAGCAGTATGAGCCGGCCATTCACGCCCACGTCGACGGCTTCGTTGCCGAGCTCCGGAACTCGCCTGCTGTCGGCGACGGCGTCGACATTGCTCCATGGTTCGAGAGAGCAACCTGCGACCTCGGCGGCTCCATCACGCTTGGCCACAATTTCAAAAACATTCAGTCCGGTAAGCTCAACCTTTCCTATAGGCTATAGTGGTCTTACCCATTGTAACCTATATTTCCTGTCTGTCTGCCTCTCTTGATAACGTGACTGACTTGGGCATATTTCTTTAAAAAAAACAAAGGCCAAAACCATCCCATTCTCGAGTCTCTGTTGCGTATCGGCCACTGGGCCACATTCCGAAATGTCATGCGCCGCTTTCCGCTGCTGTACCCGCTGTCCTATGTCCTTCTCCCGCCAAAGGTGGCATTGAGCTATTTCAGGGCTCATTCCACGAGCAAGGCGCTCATCCGGACTCGTGTCCGAGAGCGCCACGACCGCAAGGAGCTGGACTACATGACGCAGTTCCTCAAGAACGAAGCGGCCATTCCGCCCGACGACTTCCTCGTCGCCCAGGCCGGCCATCTGATCCTCGACCACTATGAATCATCCAGCGTCCTGACGGCCGGCCTCTGCTTCTTGACCAAGAACGACGAGGTCATGGCGAAGCTACAGACCGAGTTGAGGACGGCTTTCAAGTCGTATGACGACATCTCGGACGACAAGCTCCAGGGGTTGCCGTGGCTGGCTGCGACGATTGAAGAAGTCATTCGGCTGCACACAAACGTGCCCTATGGTCTACCAAGGATCAGTCCAGGATACACCGTCGACGGACACCACGTGGCCAAGAATGTAAGTCTTTTATCGTCATCTTCTCTTGCTCCGTTGATAGGACTCGATGATGGACCGATGGTATTGTTAACAAACATCTCGCCAGGTTGTCGTTTCGTCCTGCGCCTACGCCACCACACACTCGGAAGCGTACTTTAGCAAGCCCTACGAGTTCAAGCCCCAACGATGGCTTCCCAAAGACCACCCGGACTACGACGGCGTCTTTGACAATGATGACAAGGCCGCCTTCAGGCCCTTTAGCGCCGGCTCTCGCAACTGTCTCGGTCAGGCCATGGCGTACGTGGTGCTTCGCATCATGTTTGCTAAGCTGGTCTGGAGCTTCAAGTGGGATCTGTTGAACAAGGACGAGATGGATTGGGATCGGGATTTGCGACTCTACATTGTGTGGCAAAAGCCAAAGGTCCATGTTCGCGTCACCCCTTTCGAGAACAAAGTCTAGTCCGCAACCTCGTGTAGTCAGTAGGGAGCCCAAGCATTGCATTATCCAGGTTCTCTAGAGCCATCCGATCCCTACAGCTCAGGCGGCTGAAATCGGTTTATATACCTATGCTCGCTACTTGCTACCTTCTCTTTGACTGTACCACCACAACGTTAGCTGCAAGGTAATCAAGCCGAGTCCTGGTTGCTTCCTCTATTAAACACTATCTGTAACCATACATTTTAACCTTGATAGCGATAAAAGTGTTACAACTCTGACAGAGACTTATACATGGATACCCTAATAGACCCTCTCAATGCCCTAGCGCAGGCTTAGGGGCATCCATTTCTTATATAAAGAAGACCCTAAATAGCTAGGTAAGTTACTAGCTAGAAAAGCTGGGATTTCTTAGCTATAAAGGCCATGAAGTTGCTCTACTTTACCTATTTTGTTATTTAAACTAGCCCTTCTTAGCTATTACACTCTTAAAACTGTAGTTAGCAATTATTAAATACTATCTTTACTGTTAACCTCTTTACTTTATATAGCGACCTAACAGACAGAGAGACACATTGACTATCATCCCATGGAGTGCTGGCAAGACAACGAGGAGTAGGAGCCAAGGTCGCCATTATTATATTGCACCCAAGAGCAATGTGCTATAAAAGGACCCTTTTATATAATCGTTTTTGCAGAGTGCCACATTTATCATGCGATCGACAGCCACCTTTCTTTCAAAGGGTAATTTTGTTCCATCACCTCATGTCTTATATGTTGCAATGAAGCGGAATATGTTTTACATGGTGGAGTTCTTGATACGATCGCTATTGTTTCTGATGGTCTGGAACGTTTCCCGCGTCTGTCCCATGACCACTCGTACGACTTCCAACGTCTCCTCCCCGCCGAGGATGCCAGCTTCGGCATCGGTGGGATTATCCTGGTTCCAGACTCGGTACTCGACCGGAAGACCCATCAGCCGCTCCACCGTGTGCATCTGATACTCAAAGACCTGGGTCATCATCTTGAGCTGAATGCTCGTTGGCTGCGTCAAGAGATAGGGCGGAGCTGCAGACGGTAGGCCGGGGCCCGGGCCCTCGTTCAGGCATTCCCCGAGTCGAGCAAAGATGGTGTCGAACAGGTCGCCAAACTGAACATATGTCGACAGAAGCATCAGGGCCAGAGAAAGCGGCGGCGGCGGGGACGGGGATAGCATTTGCAGAATCGTTGCAAATCTCATGGTCACGTTCAAGACTGTGTTCCAGACCATGACATCTCGACTGCCTGTTGATTCCGGCTCGTGTCGCAGATGGAAAGCATCTTTTGTCAGGTGGGGATTCCAAGTATCCCAGGACTGGCCTTTGAGCTCTGCCAGTTGATGAGAAAGACTGGCAAGGAGGCCCGAGGCGTAGACAGCCGTGTTGCCGGCATCGGAAGTGCTGGGCGTGGCGATTCCGCTTGGATCAGAGACCTTGTCGTCTGCGTCTGTCATTGGGCCCTGGAGATCCCTGTCCAGGGTGGCGTCTCCCATGTCGTTGAGATGTCCGAAATCGATATCGGGGACGCTTAGCTCGGAGGAGAAGACGTGTGAGGATGCTCTTGGCGAGGAAAAGGCGGGAACCTGGGAGGCAGACAGCGAGGACGAAAAGTTTGATGGATCCAGCCACATGGCCGAGGTGGTGGTGGTGGTGGTGGTTGCGTGGTCCGATACCCTGTTGTTGGCGAAGTACAGGGAAGGAGGAGCAGGAGGAGGAGGAGGAGGAGGAGGACCGGAATCCATCGGTTGATTCTGTCTTGTCTGTGCAAAAGCCGTGTCCATGGCAACATGAAGGCCACGACATGCCGAGACGCGACTGTTCCGGGCGTCGTAGAGAGGCGGATGGGCATCTTCGGGCTGGCCGCCCCGGTGAGTCGCATGGATCGGAGGTCGCCCTAGTGGTCGGCCGGTGCTGGTGACACACATGGCACGCAGACGAATGCACCGATCACACGACCCGTTCTCCGACTGGGTTCGGGGACATTTGAGCTTCTGCTCCCGACAACGGTCGCAGGCATATCTCTTGGCTGTCTGACTGTACATGATATCGGATGCTTTCTCCAACTTGTCAGACTCTTTTGTGTGTGAGCGAGGTAAATTAGGGTATGAATGTGGTTGGGGAGGTTATAGCAAGCCGGCATCAGGCGATGGACCAGGACCTTGCGGAGCCGGCGATAATTACGAGGCACGAGGTTCTACTAGTGAAGTTTGGGAATGATAACATATCCAGTATCTGTATCCGTACAGGCTACTGTATCTATTTATGTGCTAGCATGGGCCGGAGGTGTTCCTTCGACTGCTGCTGGCGCTCATCTTTGCAGACGGCAGGGCTGGGCCAAGTTGGCGGTCCCGGTGGCCGGCTGAGATCAGTCCAAGACCCTGCAGGGTTCTGGCCGCATCAGGGGCACGCCGCACCACAGCCAGACTTGGATAGGCAACAACTTTCGAGTAAGCACAAGTGTCCATTGCAAGTGTCCTCCATGTGAATTCGTGGTATGGACCGTAGGGACCGTAGGGGACCTACCTAGTATCCAAATGGCGGTTCAGTTACCCGCACCCCCTGCGGCTTGCCCGCTGGCGCCGGTGGAGGTCGGCGAGCAGCAGCCGGGGGTGTTCGCCGACCTCCACCGGCGCCAGCGGGCTAGCGGCAGGGGGTGCGGGCCGCGTCACGTGTAGGCTATCAATACAATAGGTAGCCTGTAGAACGGTAGGTAAGGGAAGGTAGCTACGGATACCGCACTCGCATTAGCCGCGACCGTTTCCGTAAAGTGCGGGTAGGGCTTACTGATTGAGTTGCCCGGTACACTAGTAACGATCATTTTCCACCATTGAGAAAGCGAGACAAGTTTGGATGATTAGCTTAGCGGCCTGCTTTCCTGCTTTTGGGTGGGCTGTAATCCAATGTGCAGGATGGATGATAGGAAGAACAGGGAGCCCCGCCCTGTTTGTCCTATACGATGTAGCGTACTACGGACCCACTATCGTGCCTTGTAGATGGCGGATCTGCGTGCCGCTGTCAGCCTGTCAGCCTGTCACTGTGGAGAACATTAGTGTTTCCACATTGGGTTAGTGAGAGTGCAACCGGCCCTACAGGTATGTACGATACATAAGTGTACTACGTAGTACTGCGTACGCGTACCTAGATAGTGTAGTAGTAATCAAGGTACCTCAGATCTCGAACCCCTAGTACGATGGATAGTAGCCAGTGTCGTCAGCACATATTCTACAACCACACCCACCAATCGTAACTTTGCTCTGATTCCTTCCTGTGTCTTCTTCCTCCCCTGTGCAGATGCATTTCTCCACCCACGTCAGCACTAATCACAAGTATTCAAGACTGGCCTTGGGGTGGATGCCGTGTATCTGTGTATCTGTGTCGGCTATGGCGCGGGTGGCGCCGCCGTGGCGGTGGGCGGCGGAAAGGAACAAGCGGCAGGGGGGGGGGTCCGGGGCACGTCGTACAGTGGTACATCAGCGCTAACCCGACTAAAGCCCAGCCTGCAGTTACGCACCTAGGTAGTATCCTTACTTGCTCACCTACCTGTAGGCCGACTCGCGACGGCAAGACTCAATCCACAGAACAGGCGGGCAGCCTGCAGGGACCGAATTCTAGAACATCATTAGGCAGCAGCGTCGTCTTTTGGTCTCAGGGTCAAGCGGCTGGCTCTTCGGGCACTTTACAGAAAGACGCCGACAGGAATTGGGCGATTGGGGCGCATGCTTGCTGAAGGATCCCCGAGCCCCCGAACATGAAAGTCGGGCTTGCGTATTAGTCAGTCAGACAAAGTCAAACAACCCCAACCCTAACCCCGGAAGGGTTGGTTGGTGACATGAGATACGCCGCCTGCTGATATTGCCCCTAAAGATATCCGCTACAACACCTCTCAACAGCTTTCTTTGGTGATTCACACAAACGACATGCTTCGAGAGATTCTGTACGGGCTTGCAGGCCTGCTTCTGCTGGCTTACGCTGCAGATCTGTTCTACAATGTTGGCGACGATCCCAACGAACCACCTCGGATTCGTTCCAGAGTGCCCTTGATCGGACACGTGCTTGGGCTGATGAGACAGGGACCGACATACTACCAAAAAACGAGGTATGTGCCACACGTGTCCTTTGATCAACAAGAGTCATGGGCTCACAGGAACACCCCTTGTGAACTCACTCGATCTGGCGAGCAGCAACTCTACAAAGGCCGAGATCTACATCTTGGGATGTTTCAACTTCAAAGTATACATCAGCGCCTCCAGCCGCCTTCTCCCCTTTATTCAAAAACAGTCCAGGGCTCTGTCTTTCCGGCCTTTTCTGCAGCTCGTCGCACGAAAGTATGGCGATGCATCCGATGCGGCCTATGAAATCTTTGCCGGAAGCCTGCCGGATGACTTGAGCCAGTCGGTAAAGATGAGTCTGGCCCCGGGCCGCCATCTCGACGACCTGAGTCTGAGAATGGGCAGCCGAGTGTTGGTTGAAATCGACGCCCTGATCGGCTCCCCCGGCAACGTGCCTTTGTTGTCTTGGGCGAGACATGCCGTTGTTCAAGCCACCAGCTGCGCCGTCTACGGAGAACAACACCCGTTTCTCGACCCGGAGATCGAGACCGCCTACTGGTAACGTTTCTCCCCACCTTCGTTCCCCCCCAACATTGCGGACTCTTCTAAACAGCCAGGAAAAAAAAGGAAATGGATGACCTATCTCACCGCGCATCTGGTCGGCTGGTTGGATGTGACCAAGAGGGGCTACGCCGCGCGGGAAAAGGTGTTCCAATCCTACATCAAGTACTGCAAACATCTTCCCCAAGCAAGCTCGCACTTGATGAAGGAGCATCAGCGTGTCTTGGGAGAGGCCGGCATATCCAGCACGGACAAGGCCAAGCAAGCCGCCATCTTCACCATTGCCTCCTTCAGCAACTCGGCACCAACATTGTACTGGACCTTGTGGGAACTCTTTTCCCGTCAAGAGATCCTTGTTGAGGTCAGAGCCGAGCTGGTGAAGCACGCAGTCGCCAACCCCGAGACCGGCCACTTTGAACTCGACGTGTCGGCTCTCAAAGCTCATTGTCCGCTTCTTCTTTCCGTGTTTCAAGAGACACAGAGGACTCGCCACGTCAACCCCAGTTTCCGCAAGGTGTTGACAGACACACTCCTGGACGACCAGTACCTCTTGAAGGAGGGCAACTACCTCCAGGTCCCCGGCAACGTGATTCATTGCGAACCAGGCATCTGGGGCCCGACGGCGTTGCAGTTCGATCCGTACCGCTTCATGCCAAACAAGGGTGGTGGCGAGCGAGACGCGTCATCATCTGCGAGCGGTTTCGTTCCGTGGGGAGCCGCGCCATACCTCTGTCCTGCGAGACAGTTCGCCGCCACCGAAATCCTCATCATAGCTGCATTGCTTGCCATGAGGGTCGACATGGAACCCGCGAGCGGCGTGTGGGACAAGAGCCCGGCGGTGAATCATGCGGACCTGGCCACCCTATCGCCCCCTGTCAAGGACGTGGACATGAACGTGCGCGTTCGGGAAGAGTGGGCTGGGAAGTGGACAGTCAAGATGGGCGAGAGTAGAAGCCGTGTTCCTCTGGCCTCTGGTTAGCGGGAACAGTGGCAGAGAGGGGAACAAGACGGTGGATGCACTCTTTCGACCCGGGTTTATTTATCAGTGTCTTGGATTTCGACAAACGATGTACATCTATAGTCATCTCTGCACGCCACTCAACTCAAATAACTAATTTGATCCATCCCAAGATGTCAAACTAGCATCACTGCACATTATTCATTGCCTCTTGAGCATGCTACATAGGTAGGTACCTTAACAAGACTTCCTGACTCTGCAAGTGTTTCGACTTTGCTAGACTCCTCCATAATGTCCTCGTCCATCTATTGTCAATATGCAACTGTTCAATCGACTTGCTGGTTGCAAACTCACGTTGTACATCCATCTCGACTGCCTTTTTTATTTACCTTGTTTCCAAGCATTACTGTGATACTTTCTGCAACCGTGCACAGACAACGTGGTCTTTGCGGCAGAACTAATACTTCGAGGTTGAGTTATCTTTTGCACGCATGAATCGTGGTTAGAGGTAGTTTGTTTCAAGATGATACTAAGAGTAATAATTCTAGACGCGGCTTTTTGGTTCGCCTCGCGAAGGAGTCACTGCTGCTTTCTTCTAGTAGATTTATTGGAAAATCAAAAGGGAAACTTGAATTCTAACCGACGGTCCATTCAATATTGCTCTCCTGGGAAGCATTCCGATTATCACTCTTTCAGACCTCCAACTGGTTTGACACTACTGGTACTTGCTCTTCTTGACAAATTCACACATGCACGGGTGTGCCATCTTCAGGTTCAGCTCAATGCGAATCTGCTGCTCGGGTTGTCCGGGCGGTATGCGGATCTCGTCGTACTCCTGGCAGATTCTCGCCAGAACGTACTCCATCTGCTGCTGCCCAAACTTCTGGCCCAAGCAGTGGCGAGGACCGCTTTGCATCACTGGTATCAGCCGACGTGCTCCGCCATGAAAAACGCCAAGAGACATGTAGAGAGAGAGAGAGAGACTGACTGGTTGTAAGGAATAAAGTGCCAGCGGTTGATGTTGGCCCCTTCCCATCGCTCGGGTCGGAACTCGAGCGCATCCTCGCCGTAAATGTCTTTACGGCGCTGAAGACCACCCAACGAGTAGACTGTGCTTCCATGTAAGTAAAGTTGTCCCTTCAAGGCGTCGGAGAGAGAGAGAGAGGGAGAGAGAGATGGCTGACTGATGGTTGTGTCCTTGGGAACGGCAACGGGCTCCTTGCCACTCGCTCCTCCGCCGATGGGCAAGGTGGCATCTTTCAAAGCCATTCGGACATTCATGCCGACTTGAAGTTGTTGTTTGTTAGATTCTTATTTTTGCATGTTGAAGTGTTCTCTACAACTCACGAGGGTGGTAAAGTCGGAACGTTTCGTTAATCACATGGCGGATGTAGGCCATGTCTTTGAGGTCGGAAGCCGAAGGCGGCTTGTCGCCACATCTGAAAAAGTAATTACCATGAGTAAAGGTCCAGAAGCTTCAAGAACGAGGTTTGCTTACACCCGCTCAACTTCAGCCTGCATCTTCTTCATGACGTTGGGATGTTTGCCCATCAGGAAGATGGCCCATGCAATGAGAATCGCAGAAGGGTCCTACAGAAGTTAGTTGTTAGTCCGGTTCCCAATCTACTGCCACCTCATCATAAAAGGTCCAAGTACCTTTCCGCCAAGCATGATGGTCATCATGGAGTCTTTCATATCCTTTCAATCAGTTAGAAACGGGTTCTCGAGCCAAGTTTGAATGGTCTTGACGCACCTCGACACTCTTCCCCTGGCTCACCAGGTCATCCAGCATGTTGTAGTCCTCGGGCGATTTCTTGGTCAGATCCCTGGCATACGCGCGACGAACAATACCCGAGGTGTAGTCGTGCAACTCCTTGAGCGCCTTGGGGGCCAGATACTTGTCCTTGACATAGTAAGCGTTCTTGCCAAACAACATGCGGGCCGTGTTGATGGGATGCAACGTCTCCATGGGTTCTCTGAACGGGTGATGTCCCGTGAGCGAGTCGGCCGACTCGCCAAAGAAGACCTCGGAGACGACATCAAGCTGGTACCGGTCGGCAACATCGTAGACCTCGACGGGCTTTCCGACGTCGAACCTCTGAAACAGCTTCTGGGCATGCTTTTCGGTGATTTCCAGATCGTCGGGACGCAGTTTCATGACCTGATGAGGTATTGGATGAATATTTGTCAGTCTGGAACGGCACGTCCGTCTGGGCAGTGTACGAGTATTACTGCACTCCACCACTTACATGAGTCTTGATGCGCTCTTTGCTGTTATGCCAGTCTTGGCCGTCCACTATTGTTCATCAGTCATCTGCTCATGCTCAACAAGAACCGAAATATTCACTCACCAACAAAGATTTGCGTCTCTCCCAACATATCTCCCCAGATACGCTTGGTCACTTCTCCCCTTCCGAAGCTCGACCACTGTCCATGAAATTAGATCCCGTCTGTCGTGAGTTCCATGTTGTTGGAGGCCGGGTTCTTGAAATATGCTGATCGTACCTCGGTGGACATGATTGCCTTGATGTTGGCAGGCTCATCGGTAAAGATCAGGCCGGTACCAAACATGCGCATCTCAACGGTGCGACCGGGTACGGCCTCCAGCCAGCTGTTGACCAGCTCGAAAAACGTAAACCTGAAGAATCTGTACAGGCTATACACAGCCAGGTCGATTCCTTTGAGGTTGATCAGCGACGGAAAACAAAAAAACCGTATTTTCTAGGAAAAAAGACAAACCGAACGGGGCCTTGAACGGGACCAGAGGAGGCGGCGAGCCAAACTGCCGAAGCCTCTTGTCGCGACGGGATTTGACTCCCCGGTCAAAGACGTAGATGCTGGCGACTAGCAAGGAGGAGCACACGGCCCAGTTCCGGCTCTTTGACATCTCTTGTGCCACATTGGTCGATACGACGGTGTTCAAGTTGGACTTGATGGCATCCGGGATGTATGGCGAGATGACCTTGGCAATGTTGCCAGCAAAACCGGTCAAGTTGCTGGCAAAGCTCTGGGGCAGACCGGCTGAGGGAATCGAAGAGGCCATGATTTCCGCTTCAGAAACTTTAGCTTGTCCAATATTCAGTGTCTGAAGAATGAGTAGAAAATCGCCACCAGAGCACCACTGCGTCGCACTCACACACGTAGAGCGAGATATACCAACTGGCTCACTCTAGGTATGTATTCATTCAGTCCGTGTGGGTTTGTCGAATGTGGAGACAGCCCGTGATAGGAACGATTCACTGAGCACCGTCACCCATGGACTTGAATACCGATAGAAGCCTAGACCTGACCACCCCCTGGAGGGCTCCTCTGGAACAGGCCGCTGTATGAATCCTTCGTGGCACTGACTACATGCTGGGCACTCGTCTGATGTCTGCAGGATGGGCTGAACTGGACCCTGTCTGTCATGGGGGTTTCTGGATAATCCATCCGTACCCGCTCATCGGATGGAAGAGACCGAAGCTAACGTAGCGTAGCAGGGGGGAGGGGGTGGGCTGAGCTTGGGCGTGGCTGGGGTCGTTCTGCAGGCTAATACATATTAGTCCCTACCTACATAACAAGTCTTCGGAAGCTTCTAAGCGCTAGTAGAGCGTGTTCGAACTCAACTTCGTGGGGGTTTTGTCAGGGGCCGCCGGGGCCGACTTGGACTCGGAGACTAATAAGAGTCGGTTGGTTCTTCGGAGGCCACCAATATCACTCGAGCGAAGGATGACATGCATACACTACATGCTATTCCCGTTATATGGGGTTTCTACTTGGGCGACATGCAACGAGATCCCTGGAAAAGCAACAGCGGTCAACGGAGGCTGAGTGCATGATATCCCCCGGCGCATGCCGCATGCGCGAGATAATTAGATCGCAATAAAAGAGGAAGCCCTGAGGTCAAACAAGACCACTGTCACCAGTCCGCAGTGCTCCGTACCAGAACTAGACTCAAACAATCATCATCGCGAAAAAATGGCCAAAGGTACGACAATAACAGCTCTTGTTCAGTCACCGAATGGTGGAGGTCCGCCGTTGGTCTCGAGAGACCAGCCCATGCCGCAGATCAGAGAGCCACACGAAGTCCTGGTCCGCGTCTCGGCCGTTGCACTCAACCCTACCGACTACAAGATGCCAGACTACCATCCCGTGCCCAGCGCTGTCATGGGATGTGATTTCATGGGCACCATTGTTGCCGCCGGCCCCGAGGTTGACGGTGCCTACCTCGGGAGGCGTGTGTGCGGTCCCATGCACGGCTCGAATCCGGGAAACCCGGCCTCGGGGGCGTTTGCGGAATATCTCATCCAGGACTCGAGACTTCTCGTCAAAGTCCCCGACTCTTGGAGTGATCTGGACGGGGCAGCCCTCGGGGGAGTGGGATGGGCCACCGTGGCGTTGGCCATGGAGGACTCACTCCTCCTGACGGGCACGCCGTCGAAACCCGCCCCCTTGCGGTCTGACGGGACTCGGGTGCCGGTCTTGGTGTACGGCGGTGCGACGGCCACCGGCACCATGGCTTGCCAGTTGCTCTCGAGGTATGTTACGATGCCACATCAAACTTGTCCCCACAGGCCAGGGAAGACTGAAAACTTACACCTGTCTGTTGCCCAGTTCCGGCTACGACCCCATCGCGACCTGCTCTCCTGGATCCGCTGCTCTCGTCAAAAAGTATGGTGCCGCGTTCACGACGCCCTATTCCTCCCCAACCTGCGGAGAGACGATTCGTGATGTGACGAAAGCCACGCTGAGGGCCGCAATCGACTGCATCACCACGCCCGAGTCGGTCAAGTGCTGCTTCACGGCCCTGGGTCGCGCGGGCGCGCGCTATGCGTCGCTCGAGCACGCGCCGGACGAATGGAGAACGAGAAAGGCAGTCAAGATGGACATGCCCATGACGTATGTTGTCATGGGCCGCGAAGTCAAGCTCGACGGCGTCTATCACCGCGAGGCGGACCAGGCCAAGTTCGACCTGGGGGCGCGGTGGGCTCTCGAGGTGCAGTCCTTGGTGGACACGGGGCGTCTGAAGTGCCACCCGGCTCGCGAAGTGCCTGGGGGCTGGCAAGGCGTGATTCGGGGTCTTGAAATGCTCAAAGCCGGCCAGGTTCGAGGGCAGAAGCTTGTAGTCAGAATAGGGGATGTGTAGGTCTCTTCAACAATCAATCTTGCGGCGCTTCTGGAGGTGAAATTGCTCGTAGCACAATACTATTATTAAGTCAAAGCACCCACTTCTGGGCCCCCCCCACATTTGGGCCACCCAGAAATGAGGGTATCCCCATCAACACCACCATGTTCGATTAACTATTTCTTGCGTTTAGATGCCACTACAATACAACTTCCAGCTTCACTAGGGTTATCAGAGTCGCTGGATTCAGCTGGAATATCCTCTTTTTCGCCAGCCTTGACTTGCGCCTTCTGGATGTCCTTGATGTTGGCGAACTTAGTGTTAGGGTCTAGTTGGACTGCCCTCCTCTTCCTGACTGTCGAGTTGTTGATCTGGGCCTGCAGAAGCTCCAGCTTCTGCTGGGCAGTAGCCAGACTATAGGCCTGCTCGCCAAAGCCTTTTTTCACCTTCATGAAAAGCAGGCGTTGAGTAGTAGAGCTATTCTCTAGCTCTGTAAATAGCTTCAGCTGGCCAGACAGATCCTTCATCTTCCTTGGCGTCGACCATGCCACTGCAGATGATGCAGATACCTATCCCTCTACTCCCTGACTTCTAGGCTGCTCTTTGCTTGCTACCTTTAATGATGCTGGTGTTGCTGGTGTTGATGGGAGTACTATAGGATTCATTAGAGGCTTAGCTATAGAGATAGGCTATAGTCTAGTGTATTTCCAGCCACTCTTGACGTTCTGGACTGTAATACCTGCTTGGGCAGCCTTCTGATAACAGCTTAAGAAGTTCCTCTTACTGACAATAGTAGAGTCATTCCATAGAGCAAGGTGCCCAAGCTCCTTCCTATAGGCTGCTTTCACAGGACTAAAGACTGACTGATTAAGTGGCTAGAGGACATAGGAGGTATGTGGAGGCAGGAATAATAGGTAGATGTTATTAATATAACATAACCACATAAAGTCTGTTGTTGTGTGACTCCTATGCCTATCCATAATAAGCAGTCTAGCCTCATCCTTGCCCTGAGGGAGAGTCTGAGGGATGAAGACCTTCTGCAGCTATTTAACTGCAGTAGCATCTATAGTCCATCCATTCTCTATTGCTGTGAACTGCTAGTCCTTAAAGGGGGTAAGGTCTAGAGGAAACTACTGCTACTGGACTGATATACCCTTATATATAATAAGGGGATGCAGTCTAGAGCCCACAGCAGAGATACACTTAATGATAGACACCTATGCCCTTGATCCAGGGTGTTTCTTGCGAACAGACTTCGTCTCAGCCTTGCCTAGCACCAGCCCATTAGAGCCCTGCCCCTCAAGGATACCAGTCTCATCCATGTTATACCTGTTGGATGGTTTGATGCTGATGATCTCTGGTATGTCGAGATGGTTGAACCAGTCCCTGATAATCTCAGTTGATGCCCCATTGACACGCCTGGAATCAAGAGGGCGACTTCTCTGGACCTTGACTGATGGGTTTCTCCTTATAAAGGCCTGTATCCATCCCCTTCCCAGAGGTTGAGTGTCCCCCATAGCATGGAGGATTCGCTCTGCGAATTGCTTCACTTGTTGATGGGTTAGAGGAAGCTTAAGGGCATGCTGAATTCGCACCCACTCAGCCAGCTTAGCCTCCTGGCTTACTGTGAGCCTCTGGAGGTCAGAAAATGCTGATGCCCTTGGCTGGGTGCCCCCAAGTCGATGTTGCAGGGTAGACCTTGGAACACCATATTGCTGGGCAGCCTTCCTTAGGCTTTGACTGTTTGCGATAGCTCTGAGTGCTTGATTAACTTCAATTTCGGTATATTGGCTCATAATGCCTGAAATAAGGTGCCCTGAAAAGATGAGGCCATTTGGATAAGGTTGGAGAATGTTGTGATGGTTGGAAGTTAGAGGAGGAGAAATGAGGAGGTTGGTGATGAGGTTTTTTTGGGTGGCCCAAATGTGGGGGGGGCCCAGAAGTGGGTGCTTTGACTTACAGATTTTACAAGTTGATGTCCATTACACGCGGGCATTGCTCATTGGCCTATCAGATAAAGTCAACTCAGGAGACGAGGTGGAAACGTGACTCTTATTATATTTCGTGTTTCTAACTGTTGATGGCTATCTTTCAACTTTGTTCAGAGACAACAACCCTAACGAATGACCCAACACCTGCATTGTCCCGGAGTCATGGATTGACATGTTTTGATATATGTGTATGAATTTGTAGCCATGGCAGCTGTGCAGATGCTATTGTTCCAGTTGAGACTCTTGCCAAAACCTCTTGGAACACCCTGTTTCGCTAGTCCAGCTTGTGTTAGTCTCTATACTATACCTAAACGGGCTGTGGGATCACCATGCTGGAATGCATATTAATAGCTCAGCGTGTTCGGAGGCTTTTTTACTAGTTCGGTCACACACATTCGGTGCTTTGTTTGCGGTTCTCCGAGAGGGGCAGGGCGTTGCCATCAAGGCGGAAATCAACCAGCTTCTGACCGAGACAACTCTCGTAGGGTTGACATAAAACAGTGTCTCTTTTGCCCAAATCGTATTCGTGTTTCTGTCCCCTTGAACTTGACCTCTCCCGCGCCACTGTACCCAGCTAGCCACTTTTATTAGTCTTGAATTCGACCTCCATCCTCGCAGAATCCTCCTCAAACAATTAGAAAGGCATACATACGCCAAAAGAGGATGGCGACTGCAGCGGCCGAAGCCGAGAACCCCGATGCCTCAGATGGCGTTCCGCGAACATTCAAAGAGCCTACGGCAACTGTCTCAACAGACCATTCTGGCGCCAAGTACCCATGGACAGTCAAAGACGGGACCAGACGTCGCGCGCTGGGCTCTATGGAATCCTTCTATCTGAGTCTAGCCTCTCCCGAGGGCCAGCCGGTACACTGGATGATCGGGTGCAGTGTGACACTCAAGAGCCGCGACGAACTTGTTGACGCAGAGACCGCGCTCCGGAACGCGTGGCAAAGCATGCGGCGGGAGTTCCCTTGCGTCGGCGCCGTCGTGGACCCGGCTGCACGGGAGATTGTGGTCCGCGATGATGCCGACATGGAAGAGTGGATGCAAAGGTCGTTCCGAGTTCACGAGGGGACGACTGCAGATGAGCTCTTCTCGTCCTTCAGAAGCCAGTTCTACATCACCCTCCACTACATACGTGATACCAACCAGCTTCTGCTTCAATCGCCACACACGCTCATCGATGGGCGCGGGATTCTCTATCTATACCACGCCTTGTTCACGTCGCTGTCGGCTCACACGCCTCAGGAGTCCCCGGAAAACGATGCAGCTGCGGCGCCGAACCTCTCCAAGCCGTTCGACGAGTGGCTGGGAGTTCCGGCCGTCCCATCCGAAAAGAACTCCGCCGATGCTCAGTCCATCTTCCAGCGGGTCTTGCAACAAGAGAAGCCGGTCCGGTTGCCCGGGGTCGACTTTACAGCCACACCTCAAAGGCCTGTCCACCGAGATCTCGAGTTGGACGAGGAGACAACGGCATCCATCATCCGCGCATGCAAGAAAAGTGGCATCAGTGTCACCTCTGCATGGCATGCTGCACTTGCATTGACGACAAGGGTAAGTAACTTTATGCCAACCAAAGTGGTCTTTTGATATGCCAATCACGACTAACAGCCCTGCCTCATAGAAATTCCAGTCGGCAGCTGGCGAGGACGGCACGTCGTATGTTCCCTTCACCACCATCGACCTCCGTCGTCACTTTCCGGCCGAGTTTGTGCCGCATAAACACTCCATCGGGTCACTCCAGACCGCATTGCCGCTCGCGGTAGACCTCAGCAAGGACAGCACTTTTGGACCTCTGAGCCAACATCTGCACAGGCAATACAAGTCCCCTTTTGCTTTCGCAGACAATGACCTTGGCTACCTTGGTCCTTACATGACCATGTCTCGGCAGATTCTAGAGAGCGGCGGCGTGCCGCCCAGCAGCACCCCGTCGTTATCCAGCATGGGGGTTGTTGAAGGTTACCTTGGTCGTCAGTACGGTGACTGGGAGATCGACAACTTCTGGGTCAGCTCCACGATGATGACTGGGGATTTTCAGATGTATCTGTGGACCTTTCGAGGTAAACTCACCTTTAGTGTATGCTACAACGAGGCGTTCTATGAAGCAACGCAGGTGGATCGTGTTATGCACAGTACTAGGGACGAAATGCTTCTAGGCTTGATTCGCGTTTAAATAGCGTCAGTGAATAGAACAGTCTAGACTAGAGCGATGCTGCAGTAATGCCATAGACCCTTTTGCCAACTTCTAAATACCCTTACTCTCGAGAAAAGTCTACTTTTACTTGGGTGGCGAAGTCTATCCAATCGATGTTCCCGGCAATGCCTACGTGGGGCGGCCTAATTCCCGCTGAAACATATTCAATAGAAGATTACTATTACATTACACTAGGTGCGGCTTTTCCTCAGTTTCTCAAGGGCGGGGGTTCTTGATGAAAGGAATCAGTAGGAAAATTTCCACCAGTACAGGAATAGTCTGTTTTATTGTTGAATCAGAGTTTCTTGAATTCAAGCGATTGGGGCGGGCCAAAAGGCTATTTACACTTACAAGTAGAATACAGGGAACAGCTAGTAGACTAACATGTCAAAGCTTATCTAATTATCTACACAACTATAAAAGTATTAATCTTCAAGTAATACCCCTAGATACATCTCTCTGTTTATAAGATTTATCTACTACCTTAAGTCTTAGACCTTTACCTTACTTCCTTACTTCATCATAAGAGGCCGCTTACAGTACAACGACTCATCCTTCTATCTTACCCTCGTTCCTTAATCACCTTATCCTCACTCGCCTATCATGTTTCGCCCAAGGTGTGCGATACTCGCACTCTATTTTTTACACCTATATTTAGTGAAAGCGACTCTATTCGGCTCATCAAGTCAACAAGTGCAGCCCGAGCCTGCCGCAGAACCTAAAATAGCTGCCCGAAAACCTAAGATAGGTTTCGAGCTTGAATCCCCTCGCATACTACTCGTGAACCTACTTTGCTCATATGACAAAAACATAGCCATGAAAGGTCACCACGTCAGGGGCCATGAAGGGTTGACCCAGAATGGTAATGGATGGTTTCTAGGTGTAGACACTAGTCTAGACTCTCAATTTTATCTAAGGCCTGAATACGATATACTTGCCGACTTGGAGAACATACATGAGCTTGAAATCACAACTAGTGCAGCTATCCAGGATATGGTAAGTAATAAGTATTATTGAAACTCTAAAGCTAAGCTGAATGCTGTAGGCTAACACGGTCCTAATAGAAAACATTCAAAATTCTACGAAAGATTAAGGTCGAGAACTCAGACAAGTCTCTTGATGATTGCAACCCTTGGTGGATTCTGCCATACTTTAGAAGAGTAGATTGGGTAATACACGCCACAGCACCCTTAATGCTTGAGGCTATACAGGACCTTATAATCTCAGCCTTTAAAGGGGAAAACCATCCATTAGTACCCAGAAACCCCCAGAGAAGGGGGAACATAGTTTATGTTGAAAAAACATGGCTAAACTCCGCATATTTCAAGAAAAAGAAGACTGCTAGCAAGTTAGACTGGGCTACGAAAGATGTCTTAGGCTTCTTATCGATTGTTTTAACAAACACTAAGAACGCCCAAGAGCTTAGTGCACCTATATGGAACCCACGGCTAAGAAATACTCGAATGGTATCAGGCCCTAAGAGTCTACTGTGGCTTCTGCCACGCAACAATTGGGTCTCAGTGTTTAGCCTAGTTAAAGACAAGTTGCCTGAGGAGGGTAAACAGCTTTGGGACATGCTTGAGCACTTAGCCTGTTACCAGAATACTAGGACTGGGAAACTTAAGTAAGAAAAAAACTAAAGTTATTATTTTAGTAATAATCTACTAACTTAAAAAAACAATTTAGGCTTGACAAGCGATTCTGTGAGGGCACAGTAGATGATCCACAGCCTAATGGAATGCTAGAGAAGCAGGCCTGGTCTGAAGAGGGTGGCTATCCTTTTTTATTAGTTAAGGATTGGGTTGACAGCTTCGTTAACAATGCCGCTGGGGGCCCAGATCTACTTACTAAGTTTGACGCAGATCATTTCGACGGCCAAATCGGCCGCTTCGATGAGCTTGGGAAGACTTTTGAGCATGTTCTCAACTCAGACCGTCCAGTTACATTATGGGAGTTTCGCAGTCAAGGCCGTTTACATGAAACGCAACTACCTAGACGCCTTAAAGAGATTCGAAACGCGGTTGTGGAGTTGCATGAGAAATATCCGAATGAGCCGACACCGACATCAGAGGAAGATAAAGAGGAAGATGAAGCAGTACCAGAAGAAGAAGTATTAGAAGTAGAGAGGTGTCGAAAGTGGTGGCACTTGGGCAACCTATGTGGCAAAGGTGGGGTGCATTGACTAGACGGATCCTGCAACCCCGATGTTCAGAAATCCATCTCGGGCCATATGTTTACATATTTTCTTAGAAACACCCAAAATGTGAGGTTTATACTGTACTTATCTGTAGTTGTATCGTATAGTTTCTTAGTACCTGCCTTATAGGGGCGGATATAACATAACACTTCACATAAACTCTAATTTACACATATCAGTACTTTTCGTAAGACAGCTAACATTAAGCGTGTTAGCCCTCTTGCGGCAGTAAATTGCTTTAAACCCTCTAAAGTTAAAAGAATCTTCGCTGTCTGCTGTAAGAGACACGCTTTAGATATTAGAGATAGAATTCAAGCGGTTACTCTAGTCCCTACAGTAAACAGACTAATGGGAAACGATAACGCCTTATTCTAGTTAGTAAATAACGCCCTTTAAGTCTCTTTATAATATCGACTTATCTAGTTAAATGATAGATGACTTATATTTTACTCTAATAATTAGAGCCCTTATAGGGCCAGCAAGTAGTATCCAGTAGTTATTTTAACTATTAGATACAGGCACGCTGATTAAGTTTTGTATAAACAGTCTTACTAATATAATGAGCAAAATGTCTACCCCTCTCTAGACTTATAACAGCACCTTAGAAAACACTAACCCGCCTATCGACTTAATGAGGGTAAGAAACTGCGCTAACATTGGCTTTAAGCTAGGCCTGGCGGCTATGGCTACCTACTCCTTTAATGAAACAGCTGCGGCTTTAGTCATAGTCCGCCCGCCGACAAGCTTCTTCCTCTTGTAGAATAGTACCTTAATAGGGCTGCTTAAGTAGACATACGACAGCTGTCCTAGCTTAGCTGATATTGTCGTCAACGCGCACTAATACTGCTACAAAAGGATCTTGCTACTCCATTAAATAGTTATCAGCCTCAACGCTTACAGAATGAACCACGCCGCAGACCACAGAGCTTGTAGGCACAGCACCGATCTAGCCTGACAAGAGAACAAGCCTCTGCCATAGGTCGCGCGCTGGCCTTCCCTCCCTAACGTCTAAGTCTGCCGCCCAGCGCAGGATGCTGGTAGGTCGGTCGGTATCTCAAGACAGGCAGGTCTAGCGCTAGAGGGAATGTCTTTTTAGAGAAACCGCTCCCTAGCCTATTTATAAGCTGTAACCTACCTACCCTACATACAAGCTGTAAAGGAATAGGATACCTTTAGTTATATCAAGTAACTAAGAACCTTTATGTTATGTAGTGTATAAGATAGAGCGTTTTGCTAGCTAGGCAGCGTCAGTTAGCTATCTAGGGAGTGTCCTACTTTTTTAACTAATAGGATTATAGGGATAACTCTACTCTACTCTCCCTGTTTACTTCTCGTAACTTCCCCTTTAATAAACTAAAATAACCTCTGCTTTAAACGACTTAAATAACTTACCCTTTTCATAACCTTCCTATACTACTAAAGCTATAGAACTATAACTACGTCGTAATAGAATGCTTACTAATTCAGGTTATATAGCTAGAGTATAAAATACTTAACTAACTAGATAAAGAGATTAGTAGTTAGTCTACTATATTAATTAATAATCTATAAAGTTATATCTTAACCTTTAAAAAGAATAGATAGCTTTACGATAATCTAATATAGTAGAAATATCTACTAAGATAACCCTAGGTAACCTACTAAGTTTAAGAAATAGTATAACTATATCTCTTTCTATAAAGCTATAGATTATAGTAGCTAAATATAATAGTAAGAGTAATAGTAAGGTAAAGAGCTATTAGGTAAAAGGAGTAAGTAATAGAGCTTCCTATAATTAATGATTAACGCTAAGTAGACTAGCCTTCTAATACTTAGAATATAGAAGCTTATGCTATAAATATACCGTTATAACTTATTATATGAATCTTTCTAGCTATAAGGGATGTAAGTAGGTAACTTATATATTTAAAGTCTCTACTAAACAAGAGATAGAATAACGTATTATTAAATTATGCTACCTCTATAGGTAGTTTAGAACCTCGTTTTATAAGTAGTTACTAGGATGACTAGTCTTATTTACTTAGTAATAACCTTGGTAATAAGCAGAACTCTGTTTCGATTCCCACTTCTTTCCTAATACTCTATTATAGTCTTCTATAAATAATGATTAGCTAGAAAGGTTTACTACTTGTACATAGCATAGCAAGTTTCTTAAAACTAATTATAAACATTTACCTAAACTATATAAATCTACCTCTTCCTTTACCACCAGTCCTCCTCTAGAACTTTATCTAAGTCTTCTGCTAGCTGGCCTCTAGTCTCAAAGTCAATCTCATTCAAATTATTACTCTTGTCTCTTTCATGGTTACTTTGCATATCCCCACTTATAGGTCTCATTCTTTTCGCAGCCTTGCTATCTATACTGCTTAAACCCCTATTCAGGCTTTTCTTGCCATTATTCAACTTATCCTGACGCCTTCTTACTCTAGACTCTAAACCTAACCAGTCTGAATCTTGAATAACAACTAATACATCTTGACCCTGATTAAAGTCTACTGGCTTATCGCTGCAATATGGGAATGATACTTCTATACGGTTAGATCTTGTTACTCGGCCTCTAAAGCAGTTCAGATGTTTCGGGCATCCTAGTTGGACGGTATCTCGGCTGTTGTCAGAGAGCCCGCAATAAAATCTCTTTTTCCCATTCTTGCCGATACAATTCCCACTAGTAAATTCAGATCTTAAATCTGGGCAAAACACTGCGCAAAAATGGTTAAGTTGTTGCAATATATTTTCGTTCTGGTCGACGGTAAGTCTAGTTTCGCCATGCCGCTTTGTATACCGACTAGAATGACTGTGAATCTGGTGGAAATTGCTGTCTATAGTGCTTTTGTAATATGTAGTAGGCTGAGATTCTGTAACGTGGGGGTCTAAGCAATTTAGGCCTATGACTAACAGCCCTATCCAAAAAAATAATACTATACTAAAAGCCATGATAAGAACAGTAGTAAGGGTTAAAAGAAAGAATAAGATTATAAGTTAAAGGTCTACTATTTAAGGATATTCTGCCAAGTCTAGAAAATAGTGACAGCTACTATTTATTTTTACAACATATTGTTTGAATAGGAATACTAGTATATACATAAGTGAAAACTCTAAGGCTACGTAATCTAGGGTAATGTATAGCCATTAAGTTATAGATATAGCTAATATTACATTACAGCTATCCCTAGCCAGACTATCCTAGCCTATTAAGCCTACTATAGCCTATTCGGCCTACCCTAGCCTATTCGGCATACCTAGGCTTATCCAGCATACCTAGGCTTATTCGGCATGCCTGGGCTTTTTCGGCATGCCCGGGCTTGTTCGGCGTGCCCGGGCTTATTCGGCATGCCAAGGCTTATCCAGTATACCTAGGCTTATTCGGCATACCTAGGCTTATCCAGCATACCTAGGCTTATTCGGCATGCCTGGGCTTTTTCGGCATGCCCGGGCTTGTTCGGCGTGCCCGGGCTTATTCGGCATGCCAAGGCTTATCCAGTATACCTAGGCTTATTCGGCATGCCTAGGCTTTTTCGGCATGCCCAGGCTTGTTCGGCGTGTTCAGGCTTATTCGGCATGCCCAGGCTTATTCGGCATGCCTAGGCTTATTCGGCATGCCTAGGCCTATTTAACCTACCTATGCTCATATGTATAAATAGAGGTAGGCGTATAGAGAGCACTGCGCTACAGAGGGGCTTTAAGTTATAATCTACTTAGCCTAACTACTTAGTATAGAGTAATTACTATCGGCGTAAACCCTATATAATAGTCTTAGTTAGAGCTTTAGGTACCTAGGAAAGAGGTTCTAAGAAGTATTATAACTAAAAGTAATAGGTAAAATTGTTAGAATATTAATCGGATCGTCTATAGGTGTCTAAATTGATAGGGATTAAGGTTATACGTTAATTGTGTATATATTAAATGTGTTATGTGTAACTATTACAGTGCGGCTAGGCTGCTTAGTAAGCATTCAGAACCCTATTCTTAAGTGCCTAAGGCTACTAGAAAAGCCTGTAGCCTAGGGTCTAAACCTGTGATAATTACTCCTATGTTTACCTAAGCAGCTAAACTATACTAGACTAAAAATAACTAACCTCTAGGTGTTGAATTGAAGGATGTATGCACATGGGGCGCACCCTGTGCGCATGGGGTGTAGGCCTGGAGATAGGCTTAAGCCTGGCGTAGCTAGCCCTTTGCCGAATATTGGAGGGACTGCTGCGGGCTTCTTCCCGAGCAGTGGGCTCTGGTTGTGGCCTTAGGCGCCTAGGAATAGGGTTCTTATAGGCCTAAGTTAGGGGCTGGCTGCAGGGCATGATAGTTATATATATATATCTTAATACATATTTAATTAACCTATTACTGTAACCCTTAATAATCTGATAATTAAGAGTCTTATACGCTTAAAAACTGATAATAATAAGCACTGCAAAGCTATCTATAAGCTTATAAGATATCTACTAATACTACTAAGACTATTCTTAATAGCCCTACTAACTAAGTTCTTTAGTTTAACTAGCTTAAAACTAAGGCGAAAACCTATAAGCTTTAGGATGTAATTAACCTATTAATTGCTATGCGTGATGTGTCTGAGACGCTTGATAGGCTGCTTGCTAAGCTAGAAAAGCCCTTAATATATGATTACCTGTATATAGGTATAGTTAAAATAACCCCTGTAAGCACTGCTGCAAATACCCCTTTAAATACTACTCCTTTAAGAGCTAAAAGCATCCTAGCACGCAAGACATGCTTGCAGACTGCAGCCCTTTAGTAGTAGCAGTAGCTGCAGCCTTAACCTAAGCTACAGCCTTTATATAAGGAGCCTAAAGATATAACTCTAGCCCTAGATATTAGTTATATACTCCTATACATAGCAGATGCCTTGTAATATACGTTATAGCTAGAGGATCTCTCTCTAGCTAACCTTCTCCTGTATAAGGAGTGCTGTATGTAGTATAACGATAACCTGCATGCATAGGAGAAGTGCCTTAAGCGCTACAGTAACCTCTAAGAATAGGTATGCTAGACTGTCTCTACTAACCTTAAGCTCTATTACTATACCTCTAATAATAAGGTTAATGCTTAGGTAATTACCCTCTAGGCTTATGTAGGAATACACCCTTCTAAACGCAAAGAGAACGTATATATTACGCTAGAAAAGGTCCTCTAAGCAACCTTAAGGCACCTAGGAACTAAGAAGGAAGTTAAGGCCTAGCTTGTAAAGTAGGAAAAAGCACTCTATAAAGCTGCTGCTAGTAGCATCCTAGGGGCCTAGCTCTTAAGTAACTAGTTTAACTTATTTATAGCAGCTTTCTAGAAGACCTATCTCTTAAGCTAGGTATATGTATATGTTAGTTTGTTGGCTGGACCTTTCGGAGATAATAGGTGGTTATCAGGGTTAAGCGGTGGGCTGGGAGCTACCCTACTTTTGGGCAGCCTATTTCCCCTGCGCCTGCTGCGCAACCCCTGCTAGTTATTTCCTTCCTCTTTATAGCCTAGTCACCACTAAGAAGAACTGTTTGTTTAAGCAAAAATACGCCTGCAAATAGCTTTACTTATGACTGTTCCTATCTAAACCTATATAGTAATTCTAACACTAATTAGTAATAGCTATTACAGTTATTATAGATTCGTTAGGATAAAAATCACCTTAATAGAAGAGGCTTTGCAGCAAGAGTTTTGCCTCCCTAAGAAGTGCTAACTAACAACAATCTAGCAAGAGTTTTTACCTCCCTAGAAAGTTAACGTATCTACTATACTATTGTTAATACCTTTAAGATTAAGACTTTATAGGCATAGGGCTTTAGTCACTACCCTATTAACATACAGGTATAGGGCTTCTTATAGAGTTACTACCCTATAATAAGACAATCTTATACTAGTAATACTATTATTATAATAACTCCTATCTTAACTACTTAACTAACAGTTAAGATAACCTTACTTTCTTACTTTCCTTTAACTTAATAGAAAGAACCCTTCCTCTATCCCTTTCTTATTTTTCCCTTTATATAGGATTCTAACCTCTTTACCTTTATTAGAATTTTCTTGTAGTTAATAACTGAATTTTCCCTCCTTTATAACAACAACAAGATTTCAGTTCACTTAGTTCACTTAGTTTACTTCACCTTTTTCAACTAACGCAGAAACTCTACACCACTTTCTTCTTCTTTATCACAACTTACTCTCTAGCACCTTCATTTTCCTCTCTTTTTCCTTACTTCACTTTTTACCTTTTTCCTACCTACCTGTTTTACCCCTTTCCTTTATTCTCACTCTATATCCCCTTATCTTATTACTATAAGCAGTAACAGTAAAGGCTTGTCTTAAGAGCCTTTACAGCCTCTAGAGCCTGCGCAGTCTTAAGGGTATTCGCAACCTCAGCCTTAAGCCTACAGGCCTTCTTAAAGTATCCCTAGAAGCTTTTCACTACAACCCTTCTAACAACAACATACGCCTTTTATCTTACCTTTTTCACCCCTTAAGCAGTTAACTAAGGAGGCTGTTAACATCAGCAGATCTAGAAGCGCACCTAACAGTAGGTCTAGCAGCAGCTAGGAAGTCAGCCCTAACAGGACTATCTAGATACCCTCTAAATTTAATAACTTTATTAACCCTAGTAGATAGCAGGATTCCTATATCACGCCTAAGAAGGCAACCTCTAGTTAGGTTAACACCTACATTATTAGGTATATATCTGAATAGAGCATTAGATGCCTTCACAGCTATCTATTATAGAAGGAGGTTATTAATAACTTTAAGGGATAGACTGCTAATACTTTTGCTATAGCCTATTGCAAGGTCTTAAGGGTAATAAGAGCCTAGCTTATAAGCAGTAGAGTTCTTATAGGCTCTAGCAGAAACATCCTTCTAGCAGAAGCTGCTGCAGATATTATTATAAGGAAGAGGTTCTAGCAATAGACTAAGGATAAGTTTAACTACGCCTTTAAGACTAACGTAGCCTTTACTACTAACTGCACTTACAATAACTTTATTAATAATCTTACAGCTAAGCAGCCTATAGGTATAGATATACTATAAGAATTCTATTAAAGATAATAACAATAGGTAGGGTTATAAGTTAGAACTCTAACGTTAGCCTAGTTAGCTGTTATAGCCTAGTTAAACCTCTTATCCCTAGCCCTTTCTCTAGCCCTTTCCTATAGGGGTATCACAAACCTACACACCTAGCCTAACTAGGGTAATCCTCTAATTATACCTAAAAAGCAGCTTCCTCTAACTCCTGTAGTAAAGGTAAATACCTTTAAGAAAACTAGCCCCTTACCCTAGCCTAATTAACAGGCTACCCCTTAACTAACTCTGTAAGTTACTCCTACCCTCTCTTAATCTCCCTTACCTAGCAGCTTTGTTTAACCTCCTCTGCTTAGCAACTATATCATTAGAACCTAGGCCTGCAAGAGCCTGCGCCCTACCCTTTGTCCTAATTACTAACATTGTTAACCTAATTAACAGACCTATAGATACCCTCCTAGGCAGGACTGTTATAAACCTACCCCTTTATCTAGCCCTTTGCTAAAGCAATTAGCTAACCTTACTAAGACCTACTTAAACTCTAAGCTAAAATACACTAGCAAGAGGTATAATGTCCTTAACGTTAAGGTTATAATCTTTTGTAAGAATTGCAGTAACCTAGGCATTAAGGGTAGGGATAATTACTTAGCTATTGCCTTCCCTACTACACTTAAGGGTAAGGTATCTAACTTTTACTATTAATAGCTCTATAGCTAAGGTCCCTACCTATTTAGTTACTTTATAACTGCCCTACGTAAGCAATTCAAAATAGCTAAAGTTATTAAGGGCTACTACACTAAGTAGCATAATACTAACTTCTAATAGATTGCAGCTTCCCCTAACAGCAAGAGAAAGTCTAACGTTAAGATCCTTAAGATCATGATTTCCTGTCTTTGCGTCCTTAGAAGAGCCCTTCTGTAGACCTATTAAGACAATAACTTTATAAGGCTTTAGATTATTTATGCCTGCTATGGGATGCGTGAGGCTAGGCTCTACCTTTACAATCCTTCTGAGAGCCTTAAGGGACTGTATACCTAGCTTTATACCTCTTTCTCTACTATAGAGGATAAGACTGCAGGGAGGCAGCAGTACCTCACTAAGGGTAGTTACCCTCAGAATCATCCTTAGCATTATTATTATAACTATAAACCTCACCCTTAACACTTCACTAATCAAACTTATTAAGGTAGCAGTAAGGATACCTACTACAGTAATAAGGGCTACTCTTCTAGTTAGAAGTCTAATTAACCTACCCCCACAGATCGCAAGTGCTTTGTTTATTATAAGCATAGTTATTACTTAATGAATTATTTACATAAAGACTAGTAATATACCTATAAGAAGTATAGGGCTAAGAAGGCTAATAGAGAAAAGGATAAAATCAGTAGCTTAGCTTACCACACCTTCCTTATAAACTTTAAAGGCACTGCTAACAGCAGTAACAATAAAGAGCCTACTCCTAATACCCCTAATAATGCTATTAACAACCTCCCTCCTGCAACCTTTAACATAAGCTTATCCTTCTTTAGCTAGAAGGAATTTAATAGCAAGGCTATTACTAGCTAGTTAGCTAATTAATCCTTTACCTATTACCTAACTAAGACTAACTATAATATTAAACAGCATACTTATCTAATTAACCCTTTAACAATCCCCCCTCCTTTATTAATATTTACGCTTAATTAAACCTTGCAATACTGCTTAGACGTTTTCTAAGGCATCCTCCTAGATATAGGGGTAGCTAGTTACTTGACTGCTAGCCACCCTTAAGTCCTAGCACTCTAGCGCATTCAACACATACCTATTAACACTAAGGCCTAAAAGGTCTCTATAAGATTTAGTAATAGCCCTCCTGTTAAATCCTTAGGTATTATTACAGCTAAGACCCCCTTAGGCCCTATTAACTTTCACGTTATCCCTTCTAATACCCCCTTCCTGCTCTGCTTATACAATATAGACTGCCTTAAGATATAATTCAAGAGCCTTAATAACGTTATCTGTAAGGGTAACATTACTATACCTACTATCTAGAAGTAGGGTTACCTATAGATACTCTTAGAACCTTCTAAGAAAGTTATAGCTATAGGTAACTTTATAACTAATACAGAGCTCTAGCGCCTTTACTACTACTTTAGTTATCCCTCTATCTATTAACTTCACAAGCTTCTCTATAAGGCAGGTAAGGATGTCTATATTAACGCTATCTAGAAGCTTGCTAAGTACTATAAGCACTGCTAGCTCTACAGTCAGAGTCCTTATTGCTTCTAATTTACTATTAAGGATGTAGAGGACCTTTTATTTAACTATAAGATTATTGTTAATGTAATATATCTTAATAGAAACAAGCCTATGCTATACGTTATAGACTCTACTACTGCATTTAATGCTACCTATTTCCTTAGGGATATAACAGCTAAGTCTATATAGGAAGCATTATAGCTCTACTAGATTAATGTATATTAGGGACTGCCTAACTAAATTGTAGCTAACGCTAGCTAGAACTTTACCTCTACTAACTTTAAGGGTAAAGCTAAGGCTATATCTATCTATGTTAAGATTATCCCTATAGAAGCTTACTATAGCATTAGGAAGGTTAAAAGATACTACGCCTTAGTATATAGAGCGTATAAAATTATCTAACAGGAATACCCTGCCCTTCTGCAAGAATCTACCCTCTAAGGAGCTATTAAGTCTGTTAATAACACTACTAGACCTAATAGCCTTATTCCTACTCTCCTTGTCTTTAGCGCCTACCCATAAATAACAGATACTTTACTGCCCTCTCCAGACTTTATACAGTATACTAAGGCTATTTAGAAGGCTACTAACGCAGTCAGAAAACTCTATACATTACACTAGGTTAACAACGCGCTTGCTACATGCAATAGGCCTGACACAGCAGCTATAAAGAAGCTTGCCCTTAGCATAGATATATGCGTCTAGCGTGAAAAAGACAGTTAGACTAGCCCCTTTCAGCTTATTAACGTTAACAGTAAGGATTGCATTGTTAACATTAATAGTCTGCAGACCTTTTAGTCTACTGTTATTAAGCCCTTTTACTGTTATAATAACATTAAAGATAATAATAACCTCTAGGCTATGCCTGCTACTAAGGAAGATCTCTAAGGGATTGCGAGATCTACAGTAGTCATTAAGATCCCTTAAGTATCTAGTAACCTCTTAGGATCTAGCGTATCTAGCAGCCCTTTAGCACCTAGCAGCCCTTTAGCATCTAGTAACCTCTTAGTATCTAGCAATCCTGCCTATATCCACTTATTAGATAGAGATAACGTTATTTTTCTCTTAGAGAAAGAGAACTCTAATTAACTGCTTGCTAAGAAGCTTTACGCTAAGGGTATTATTACAGTACCTAGCGCCCCTTTTAAGGCTGTAACTGCAAAAGAGGTTATAGCCCTAATTAAACAGGGGGTATTTGCCTTTATCCTATATAACAAGAATAAGCATAAGGGTATCTAAATCTTTAAGTCTTATATTATTAACGAGATTAAGGATAAAGCAACTAGTACCCTATACAAGAAATCACAGCTTGTTATCTAGGGTTACGCTAACAATAGTAAGATAGTAATCCTAATGTAATCGCTAACTATTTAACAATTAAGCTAGTGTCTTATTCTTGCTATTACCCCCTTACTACTAGCTATTAGATTTATAATGTAGCTAAGGGATATTACTTAAGCCTACACTTAGTTAGCCTTACACCTTAACTAAACAATCCTAGCGTAGCTTTTAGTTTAACTCTATAATTAATACCCTAAGGGAACTATTATAGAAGTAATAAAACCCCTGTATAGCATCGCTAAAGCTAGTATGCATTAGTAGGTTACCTACTACTAGCATTATAAGATCTAGCTTCTTATAGAAACTACTATATACAATCCCTACCTCCTTATAACATCCTAGCAAAGCCCTAACTTCACTATTATAGGTATATAGACTAATAACATAATTAGCCTCTTAGATATATCCTTTAGCAAGCTAGAAGACTCTAAGCTAGAGGAGGCTACCCTACTAGCTAAACTAAAGATCTACCTATTATTAGAGACACCCTTAATGTTTAACAGCAGCATTATAAGCATAGCAGATAACAGATTAATTGTCCTCACGCAGAAGGGATAAGGGAAGAAGATTAAACTTATAGATTATATGTTAATAACAGCTACCTATAACTATATAACCTAGCGCGTAAGAGGAGCATATATTACATTAGTATGCTAGCTAGAGGCTGCTTTTAACCTCACTACAGCAGCTTAACATTAGAATCTAGGCCTAAAGGAGATTAACGCATTAAATTAATGCCTTAAATAGCAGCAGAAATCCCTAGATTAAGGGCTCTATTATATCCTGCTTGACATATCTACCCTTAAGGTCTTTGTCTTTGTGGATAGGTCCTTTGCAAACAATACAGACCTTTCCTCCTAGATTAGCTTTATTATCCTGCTAGCTAACGAGATCCTTAATAAGGCCTATAACACCTTCACACTCACTAGAAATGTAGTTCATTATAGTTCCACTAAATTAAAGTAAGTCACCTAGAGTATACTAGCCTCTAAGGTCTACAGAATAGTTACAGGCATAGATATAGCAGTAGCTATTACTACTACTATAAAGATATTCACAGACTAGCTAGGAATACCCTTACCCTCTACTATAGTCTGTATAGACTTATATTCCTTATATAAGTGCCTTATAAAGCTTAGCACTACCTAGGAGAAGTAACTTATAATTAACATTATAGCGCTCTGCTAGTTATACAAGAGATATAAATTAACTAAGGTATAATAGATTAACAGTAGAGATAACTTAGTAGATGTAATAACAAAAAGCACCCCTAACGCAGCGCTAGAGAAGCTAGTTAATAATAACTCCCTTACAGTCTAAATAGAGGGATAGGTTAGCTAAACCTAACCTCCCCTACATAAGCCCTTACCTAAGCATAAGATAAAGTTATCCCTTATACCTAACTTAAGAAGAGCCCTAAGGCTGCAGTTAAGCAAGGATATAAGGGATAGATAGGATAGATATTGTAAGGGAATATAGAGTTAACAGGAGGGATAGATAAGCAGCAGAAAATCATTAAATAAGCAGATATGCCTCTAAAGCTTTAGCTAAAGAGAAACGTATGCAATCGTGACATTATAAGCCTACCCTATCCCTTACTAGCAACTATATAGCCTAGGGACTTAGTATACGCAGAGGAAACAGGGGAACTAGGGAATTAGGGATCACATAGGTTTATTATAGCCCTACAAAAGTATTGTATTTCTGCTTTTATTGCATTTTTAGAGGATTTAGGTTAAGCTAACAAACCTAGCCTCTCACAACAAAAAGAGAGTGTATCTAGTGTTAGTTTGTTAGCTAGACCTTTTAGAGATAACAGGTAGTTATTAGGGTTAAGCGGTGGGCTAGGAGCTGCCCTACTTTTAGGCAGCCTATTTCCCCTGCGCCTGCCGCGCAACCCCTGCCAGTTATTTCCTTCCTCTTTATAGCCTAGTCACCACCAAGAAGAACCGTTTGTTTAAGCAAAAATATGCCTGCAAATAGCTTTACTTGTGACTGTTCCTATCTAAACCTATATAGTAATTCCAACAGTATACTACTATACTAAGGTTACTAATGCCCTTAATAACTACCTAACGCTAGGATTAGTACTCTCTAATATCTAAGAGTTCCTATAGTTAATAGATAAAAATAAGTATATAAAGAAGGCTAGGTAAGGGGCTTTTAGTCCTACCTATACTAAAATAACAGATAATAATAAGAAGGAGGGTTATAGGAACTGTAACTGTAGGGGATAAGGCTATAGCTATAGAGGGTATACAAGAAAGGAGGCATTATTAGCTAAGGGGGTAAATACCCCTCTACTGTTATAAGAAGCTAGCATAACTGCAAAGCATAAACACTTAAGTATAAGCGTAAGTATAGTAGAGATACTACCTATAAAGCATATAACTATAGACACTACCTATAAGCTCTATATAGGCCCTTATTATAGTATTACGCAGTGCTTCTATATACTCCCTTACCTAAAGAGATATAACAGACTGCTTAGTAAAAGCGTTAAAAGGCTTATTAAAATATACCTCTAGACTAATAAGGCCCTCGCTAAGAAGCTTTAAGTAGTAAGAATGTTAGCTAAAGGCTTTAATTAACTTTATAGTAGATACTAAGGCAGGATTTCTGCAGCCTCCTTTTATGTTACTAAGAGCTAATATTACTTAGCTAAGTTAGTAATACTTAATTTAGGCAGTAATATCTATATATTTAACAATACTATATAGTTTAAAACTCTCTATAGTATGCCTATAGACGATTTTATATAGGCTAGTGCATAACAGCTACCTATTAAGGTATATAGCACTGTAGAGATTAAGCTTTAAGCGTATAGAAACTGCGTTATTAAGCTTACCTTATATAATGTTACCCTTTATAGAGGTATTGCTGCTAACCTTATCTCCTTCTTAAAGCTACGCTAGTAAGGGATCTAGTAGGATATAAGCCTAGGTAACAATTACCTACATAAAGTAGATAAGTTATTTGTTATATATATTAATAAGATTTACAGCTAGTAGGTACTTAACTATTAGCTATTTTTATTAGATGTTATACTTGCGGCTGCAGTCCCCCTACTAGCTATTCACGCAGACAAGATACTACGCCTAAAGCGTAAAAGAAACGCCTTTATAACAGCTACCTACAGGAAGCCTATCCTTAGCAACCTTTTTACCTAACACTAGCGTCTTAGACACCCTAGGCTAGAAGCGCTTAAAAGGATCTCTAATGTTGCTTGCAGAGTATATATCTAAGGTTTTAATAAGCCTATAATAACAGTTAACTGTAAAGCTTATGCCTTAGGTAAGGCCTATTATATAGTCTAAAGGAGCCTATAAGAGTTAGTTATCTATATAAAGCCTAGTAACTGCCTTACAGTTAACTTTTATAACCTTAAGGTAGGCTATATAGGCTACTACTCCTATATACTCTTTTTAGACTGCGTAACAGGCCTAACTTAGGACTTTTACCTTTATACCTATAAGACAGATATACTACTTATAATAATTACAGACTTCCTTACTATACTTAAAGTATACTATAATTATAAGGTAAAGGTTATTAAAACTAATAATAAGCTAGCTAATAATAACAAGGTTTCTATAAGCCTTAACGTATGCAGTATATATGTTAAGGTAAGCGCCCTAAATACCTAAGCATAAAACGGCGCTATAGAGCGCATTGCAGCTGCAATTAAGCGCAAGGCTAGGTATATAGCTATTTACGCTAAGCTTCCTAACGTCCTTTAGCCTAAGATTTATGCCTCTATAACCTACCTTTATAACTGTATGCTGCAAGCCTCTTGCAGTTAGAAGACTCTATACTAGTTATAGTATAAGCACTTCTAGGGGGAAGACGCTACGCAATTTACCTAGCTAGACCTTTTATATCTAAGAGTCTTTAGCTGCAAAGCATATATACTTATAGTAGATACTTAACTTTACTGTTAGCACCTAAAAAGGCTTACCCTATATATATAGATAGGTTATCTTATTAGCTATACTTTAAGTAACTTATACTGCATTTAGAATCCCCTTTATAGTAAAGTATTTATAATAAGAGATATTATCTTTAATAAAAAACTTATCTTTAACAGTAACCTAAAGGTGCTTACTAAGGATATTTATAAGTTAGACCTTTAAGATATTAAACGTATAATTAACTACCTTATTCTTAAAGGCTAGTATAATATAACTACATCCTATATAGCTAATAAGGAGGCTAATAAGATCTATAAAGACTATAATAAAGCAAAGGGGGTGCCTCTAGGCGCTACCCTAAGCGCCCTAAGCGCAGTAGAGACTCCTTCTAATAGGCCTCCTGCCCTAGCGCTACATACTAAGTCCTAGTTTAAGCTTATAATACTGCTGTAAATACCCCTAAGATTAGCGTTTCTTGCTGTACTTATAGCAGCGTTTGTAGGGGGGTAGGAAGGATCTTAATAAGCTAATAAAACCCTCTTTCTAATATACTGCTAGCAGTTATATATATCCTTTAAGGCTACGTTTCTTACTAGGCGTATACATAATAAGCATTCTTACATATATAACTCTATAAAAACTAAGCAAAAACTAATAGACAGTATAGGAATGCCTAGGTTGCAGGCTAGCCCCCTGCAAGACCTTATATAATATATTAACTAATCCCTAGAACACCCTTATGTAACAGGATTATATAGTCTAGAGCTAGCACTTATAGTATCTCTAGAGGGAGCCTGTTATAAGGCTAATACCCTACGCAGCACCTACTAGAAGGAACTCCTACTGCTCCCTATATTGTATAGTTAACTCTAATACTATCCTCTTAAAGATACCTTTTGTGAAGCTAAAATATTATACCTTAACAGCTATATAACCTTATACTTATAGCAAGAGGTATCTAAAGCTTCTGCATGCAGCAATTAGATTCTTAGTTACTATTAGGTCTACACCTATAAGCTTAATAAGTATAGCTGCCTTAGTAAAGTAAAGGCTAGGCTTATAATATAAGGTAACTAATAAGCAAAAGATAACTAAGATATATATGCTGTAACACTTATAGGTATATCTTTCTAGATCCTAATAGCTATAGCTGCTTGCTTTAATTATAAGCTGCTCTAATACAATACAGTAAACGCATTTATATATACAGATATTAATAAGGAAATATATATAGAGATACTGCCTAGACACTGCAAGAAAGGCGTTATCCTATACCTTTAGAAAGCCCTCTATAGGCTGCACTATTCGCCTATACTCTAGTAAAAGTATTTTAAGAAGGGGCTTATAGTGTAGGGCTTTAAATGTGTAGCTAGAGAAGACTGCTGCTAGCAGAAGGGAGAGGTTACCTTCTTCTTTTATGTTAACAATTACATCCTTGCCTTCCTAAAGGCCTATAAGCTTATAGTAATAGATAAGCTATACATGCTTTAGACTAAATACTACCTTAAAGGTAGCGAAAACCTCTAGTAGTTTCTTAGCCTTAAGATTGTATGCAACTAAAAGACCTATTGCCTATAGCTCTTATAGGCTGTATACACTAAGAAGTATAAGAAACTGCTTCCTATATATACTAACGTTACAGACAATAATACTGCCTAGCATATACCTATAATAAAGGAGGAGCTGCTGCTATATAAAGATAATACGCCTCCTGTAGAGATTTACTATTATTAATATAAAGTTAGTACTATCCTTTACGCTGCTATAATAACATGCCTAGACGTTGCCTTTACTGCAAGCAGGCTTATAAGATTTAATTAAAACCCTTTAGACATATACTAAAAGGCTGCTAATAGAGTCCTTTAATACCTCTACAAAACGTAATACCTTTACCTCTGCTTTAGCGCTAAGCTAGGCAGTAAGGATAACGCCTTTAAAGTTACCTCTAACGCAAGCTTTAGTAATAATACTCTAACCTAAAGGAGCTTATAAGCCTTTACAATAAAGCTTTTTAGAGGCCTTATTATGTAGTAAGCTAATAGATAAGATATAGTTATAACCTTAATAATAGAAGCAGAGCTGCTTATACTTACCTAAGCTGCTAAAGAGGCGCTTTTTATAAGCTAATTAATCTTATAACTTTAGATCTAACTACCTATATAGCGTAGAGACTAATCTATATATACATTAACAAAGGTAACACTAATAAGAGTATAAATCTAGTATAATAACTAGCAGACAGTAAAGCTTGTTATAAGTAAGATTTTATAACTACACACTAAGCTCTACTACATTAATATTTATAACTACTAGCTACACTAAGAATTCACTAACAGCTATGTAGACATTATATATACCCTATTAATAGAGCTTATAGTAGACAGCTTAATAAAGGCCCTTAAATTAGTAAAGCATAACGCCTTCCTCCTCTAGCTTAATATAACTAATAAGAAGGAGGTTATTAAGGCTAACTGCATAAGAGATCTTGCAATTAATAAAGTCTGCCTGCAGGCAGAAATAACTAAGCCTAATGTATAGGCAGTAGAGGAAACAGTCTTATAAGCATATAAGCTGGCAGGAAAAGCCTTCTCACACACACTAAGATAACGTAATATTAACGCCCTTTCTGCAGCCTATAGAGGCTGTAAAGAAGTCTTTCCCTAAGGGGGTATATTAAATTAAAGGATATACACACACAGGGCACACCCTATGCGTATAGGGTATAGGCCTAGAGATAGGCTTAAGCCTAGTGTAGCTAGCCCTTTGCTAAATATTAGAGGGACTGCTGCAGGCTTCTTCCTAAGCAGTAGGCTCTAGTTGTAGCCTTAGGCGCCTAGGAATAGGGTTCTTATAGGCCTAAGTTAGGGGCTAGCTGCAGGGCATAATAGTTACATACATATATCTTAATACACATTTAATTAACCTATTACTGCAACCCTTAATAATCTAACACTAGGTGCCTCTATAGTACCCTTTAGGTATAGCACCCTCTATACATATACCTTAATTTTAATACACCCCTTTAGGGAAGGGCTTCTTATTAACCCTTATAATCTATTATTATAATAGGTAGAGCGCCTATATACTTTAAATATCTTTTCCTACCTTATAAGTGTATATAGGGTATAAGTATATATAGGGTACTTAAGTGTATAAGAGATTATAAGTCTTCTCTATAGCCTATATTTTATCCTTTACTATTAGTACCTCTAAATATACTTTATCTTTAGTAAGCTCCTTCTTATAATTACACTTAAGAACCTTCTTCTTATTAGTTATATTAAGCTACTAAAAGAAAGTCTTATACTTTAGGCTGTTAAGAGCCTTTATAAGACTATCTACTATAAGCTTAGCTAATAGGGTATATAAGATATTATAGGAACTACCTTTAGCAGCTACTATAGCTAGTGTAACTATAGCTAAGGTATATAGTGCGCTTACTAACAGCCTTAGTAAGCGCCCTTTACTGTATATGTATATAGGCTAGGCTACTACTGTAGTTCTTAGCTAGTTAAGTACTTCTCTCTATAAGAGTCCTATCCCTATACTTCTAGCCTATAATAGTTATAAGCCTAGCTCTTTACTAGACCCCTATAACCTCTAGGTATAGGAGTAGATAAGAGTGTCTTTATAACTCTTCTATCTTTATACCTTTTACCTTTTAATAACTATACTAACTATAAATTATAAATACCCTTACCTAAACCCTTACGTATAATAATAGGTAATAACTTAATAGCTATTCTAACTAACCTATATAGTTTATTAGCCTCTAGGTCTATATAAAGACAGCCTATATCTAGGAGCTTATTAACCTAGACAGTAAGAATATTATAGAGGATAATATAAAGCCCCTTTAAGGACCTAACTCCTCTAAGCTTATTACTAACCTTAAGGTTAAGCGCTAAGCTAACTACTATAAGTAACTTACTGCATAGGAAAAGGATAATCCTACCTAGATATATAAGTTATACTCTAGCTCTAACTAGTAACTATACTTAGATATACCTAAGAAGCCTACCTCTATTATGTTTAATAATATTGAAGATAATTATAAATAATTTATCTAAGACTATATAAGTAGAAGCTAGAATTATTTAACTATTATAGCTAGTTATAGAGCTATTAAATTATTTATTTTCTATACTATTAATGTGTAGGAGCTTACTAACGCCTAAATGTAGTAGCTCTAGGATAATATAACTATAATCTAAGCCCTTACCCTAATCTAGGATATAGTCTATTCCTAGCGCTAGTTTATTTAGGGTAGGGTTAGGTTAGGTGTGTTAAACGGCCTATGTACTACTACGAGTACGTTAAGTAGCCTATATATTAGCAGTAAGTATACTAAATAGCTAAAGCATATTAGTAGTCTAGTGTAAGTAGGAATAGTGTATTTAGGTTACTAGTGTAAGTAGAGATAGTGTATTTAGCGCCCTAACTAGCTATGTAGCTAGTTTATTTAGGGTATAAATATACTAAATAGATAGTCTATTTAGGTTACTAGTATAAGTAAAGATAGTGTATTTAGCGCCCTAACTAGCTATGTAGCTAGTTTATTTAGGGTATAAATATACTAAATTGTTATAGGCTTTACTATAGACAATAAGTATTGGCGGAGCCTACGTATAGAACAACCTTCTGCTAACTACAGCCTACCTAGTAGGCTGCTAGTTATCCCCTAGAGAGCAGCTAGAGTATAGATTCTTCTATCTCCCCTCTTTAGTGTAGATATATTTAATTAAGGTACCCCTATTATTAACTGATAATAGCTACACCCCTTATATATCTACACTTAACTAAACTACTAGCACCCCTCTAGTACTCTACTAATCTACTGCATACCTACACTATAGATGCTCTAAACCCCTAAGAGACACTAGAGGCCTAGATTACTATAGCAGTAAATACTGCAGTAAGCCCCCTCTAGTAGAGAGTTATCAAGCTTATAAACAAGCTGTTAAGATAAGCTAAGCTAACTCCTATAACTAGGAATACAACCCTAGGCTATACTACTAATAACCCCCTAGTAGTCCTTAGTAACCCTATTCCCTAACAGAAGCTACTACCTAGTCCCCTAAAGTTTATAGGTAAGAGAAGTAAGTATACTAGCTAAGCCTAGTAGATATAGGATAAGATTACTATAGATAGGTAGTTCTACTAGTTAAATATAGAAATCTAGTACCTAATTAACTCCTACTTAGAAACTAGTCCTTAGTAGGTAGTTACTACCTTCTATATAATAGGAGGAAATTAGGGTTTATATAGCCTAGATAACTTTATATTATACCTTAACTAAATATATAAGGACCCTAATACCTAGTCCTATACTGCTACCTTACTATAAACCCTCTACTAGAGAGAGAATTAGTTACTCTCTAACTTCTTACTAAAATAGGAGAGAGCCTTAGCTAAAGCTAATAAGGTAAACTAAGCTAATAATACTAAGATTACCCTCCTTAAAGAAGCCCTAAAGCTAAGCCTATAGAGGAGCTTAGTAGTAGTTAACCTACTAGTAAACTATAATAGCTAGCTTAATAAGGTTTAGACTATATTAGAGAAGCTAGACTATATAAACTCTTATAGGCTAAAGTACTTAGTAACTACCTAGGTTAACTATAATAGGGATATCTAGATAATAGGTACTATTAAGACCTAAAAGGTTAAGGCCCCTAGGGATAATAATAACTCCTTAGGTAAGGAGGAAATATACTGTTACTACTACTGCTATAAGAGGGGGTACCTATAATAGAACTACCTACAGTATACTAAGAATAAGACTCTTTAAGTCTCTAAGGCTATAGTACTAACCTAACAGCTAGTGCCTACCTACTCTAATAATAAGGTCTACTACTTAACTAAGGATACTAACTTAGAAAAAAAGTAGCTTAAGTATAAAGTTAAGTACCTAAGCCTACTAAGAAGGAATAAGAGAGGTAGAAGGAGTTTAAGGAAGAGAGAAATATAGAGGGCTTATTAGCTTTAATTATAGTATAAGTTAATAAAGGATATATTATAGAGGCCCTACTAGACTCTAGGTATAATACCTACACTATAGTAAATTATACCTTTACTTACTCCCTCTACTTACTGCTTATAGATTAGACTAGATATACACTAGGTACCTTTACTAATTAGACTAATATAGTTAATACTAGAGGGGTAGCTATAGTAAATATAGAGATTAGTAGCTATATATAAAGGATATACACCTATATTATAGAAGGACTAGATAAGGATATATTCCTTAGGAAACTGTAGATATAGGCTAACTATATTATATATAATGTAGGGAACTAGCTAGTGTACTATAGTAAGGGGTAAGTAAGGGTATACCTTATAACGTAAGAGGAACTATTATAGATCTAAGAGATCTAGTTAGCTAGGTTCCTCTTAGCCCTATTGTTTAGGGCTATATACTAATAGGTAATATAAGACTAGCTACCTAGTAGGGAGGCTGTAGTATAAGTTATAGCTATTAGCCTAAAGGATATTAAGAAGGCTTTAAAGCCTAAGGAAGTAGTAGATATTATAATAAAGGTCTTAGTAGAGCTATTAGATAAGTTCTACTAACTGTTTAACCCTATAAAAGCCTATCTAGTACTACCCTGCTAGCTTAGAGCTAATTATAAGATATACCTAGAAAAGGGACTAGACAGTAAGGAGCTGCTACTCCCCTAGGGCCCCCTATATAATATATTGTATAAAGAGCTATTAGTTTTAAAGAAAACCCTAGAGGACTTATTAGATAAAGGCTTTATCTAGGCTAGTAGCTCTACTGCTAGTACCCTAGTTCTCTTTATTAAGAAGCTAGGTAGTAGAATTTAATTCTATATAGACTACTATACCCTTAATATACTTATATAACGCAATTAATATATACTACTGCTAATCTTAGAGACCCTCTAGAGGGTTACTACTATAAAGTAGTATATAAAGTTAGATATTATTACTGCGTTCTATAAGATCTATATTGTAGAGGGATATAAGTATAAGACTACCTTCTATATACAGTATAGCCTGTTTAAATAGTTAGTCTACCCCTTTAGACTTATAGGGGCCCTAGTAACCTTCTAGCGCTATATTAATACTGTCTTATAGAAATACCTTAATAACTTTATAATAGTATACCTTAATAATATCTTAGTATATATTAGTAGCTCTAGGAAAGACTATATAGAGAAGGTTTACTAGGTACTATATACCCTTAAGGTAGTAGGTCTTAACCTTAACCCTAATAAGTATAAGTTCTCTATTATATCTATTAAGTATATTAGGTTTATTGTAAACGCTAGAGAGGGCTTTTCTTATAACCCTAATAAGATTAAGGCTGTTGTTAAGTAGCTAGCGCCTACTAGCCTAAAGGTAGTATAGAGTTTCCTAGGGTTCTTAAATTACTATTATATCTTTATACTAGACTATACTGTAATAGCTAAACCCCTTACTATACTAATAAAGAAGGATATACCCTTCTAGTAGGGTAAGGTAGAAGAGGCAGCCTTTTAGAAGTTAAAGGACCTCTTTACCTAGGAACTAGTACTCTACTAGTTTAACCCTAATACTCCTACTAGTATAGAGGTAGATTACTCTAGCTATACCCTAGGGGGGGTAATATCTTAGGAAGATAAAAATAGGAATACCTATACTGTAGTATACTATTTATAAAAGCTTATACTAGCATAATATAACTACTATATCTATAATAAAGAGTTATTAGTAGTGCTAATATACCTTTAAGCCTAGAGGGTAGAGCTCTAGAGTACTACTAGGTTTTAAGTATTAACTAACTACTAAAGTCTTTAGTACTTTATAAAGAAGTAATAACTTATAGAGCAGTAGAGCTAGTAGGTAGAGGAGCTTACCTAGTATAACTTCTACCTAGAATACTAGCCTAGGAAGCTTATAGTAGTCCCTAACACTCTATCCTAAAGAGAATAAGACATACTAAAAGGGTAGGATAATAAGAGGGAATAGGGCTAAGTAATCTAAGTTATCCTTAATTTAGCCTAACTAGTAACTACCTAACGCACTACTACTTATAATACCCCTAATATAATAGTCTTTAACTATAATAATAAGCTATAAGAACTTTAGAGGGATACTATTACTTATAATAAGGAATACTGTAAGGCCTATATAGCAGTACTCTAGCAGGGTTAGGGTTAGGGTTAGGGTTAGGGTTAGGGTTAGGGTTAGGGTT